>CAJUYH010000246.1:0-62323 GCA_910591685.1 Galerucella tenella | reverse complement strand
GAAAGCGGAGGCACGGGGAGTTGTGTCTTACGATGTGACAGTAGCACAGTTGGCGGGGTGGGGGGGGGGGGGTATCTAGATAATTTTCCCAAAATTATCTAGATAATTTCCAGATAATTTCCAGATAATTGTGATAATCTAGATAGCTTTGATAAGATGATTTAGATCATCTAGAGAATTTTGATAAAATTATCTAGATGATATAGGTTATTTAGACGAGATAATTTAGATAATTTGGATAATACAGGTAATCTAGATAAGATAATTTAGATAAGATTGTTGAGGTAAGATAATGCAGATAAGATACTGTTAATGGAGTTCAATTTCAAATGAAGCTTAATCACATTGATATTATAATTTTAACAAAGAAACAAAAATGTCCACGTCAATACGAACACCAAGAAATTTCGACGTGTTCCTTTTTTACATCTACATTTCTCAGTGGTAATCCAATCAATTTACATACGAAATATACAATAAAAAAAGAACAGTTGAATTGATTTTTAATGTCCAAAGTGTATAAAACATTTTTTTCAATTTCATTCATTTTTTTTTCTTATATTATTAATTTTTTTTCTACTTCACTGACAATTTATAATGGTGATGTTGAGTGATTGGAGTGAAAATGGTGACTGTTTATCATCAATATTTTTTTTTCAACAACTTCATACGATTAAATTAGTACAGATGTACTGATTCGTACGTAAGAGGAGGGGAAAAAGCAAAAAAAAATTAATTAAATAAATAAAACAACAAGCAATACATTTAAAAGCACTTTTTCCCCATTGGGTAGAGTTTAAGTAATTTACTTTGTTTACTTTTTTTTTTCTGTCACGTGTATGATAAGGCCAATGGCAACAATACATGTGGAAATAAAAAAACCGATAGCTACCGCTTTTAGTTAATTGAAAGTGAGGGAACAACTGAAAATAAATTATCAATTGGCACATTGAAATATTGGAACAAATATATTCATTTTCATCAATATAATTGTGATAATAAAAAAACAATACATATATATATATATATATTGGTGAATTGGAAATTATTTTCCATCAGTTGTGCTCTCGACTGTGCATACTTTGATGATACGAACGCATGTAATGGCATTTGTTGAATAATCCAATGGCAATGTCCAATGATTGTGGACAGTAACCATTTTATTGCACTATTGCCCTCCATCGTTATGGATTTTCATTGTAAATTGGCGATGAATTGGTAGCCAACAATACACAACGCGATAACGTAAATGCGAAAAAACAAAATAAATAATAATAATAATCGTAATAAAAATATGACGTTATCGTAAATCCTTTTATTGCACGAGCATATAAAAAAATATTCACTGAATTTTTTATTTACAAATAATTACATAATCAATATAAATATTTTTATTTTACATTGCAGATTCATTAGTGCCAGTGATGCTTTGTCTATTGATTGAAAAAGGCCTGGCATTGGTAAGTTTAATTTTTCATTTTGAACATCAATACAAAACAAAATTGTTGTGGACCAATTCTTTTTTTTTCTATTGATATATAGATATATACATATATTTTTTGTATTTGGGATTACTAAAGTTTAAATAAGTGCTTTTCGTTTCCAAAGTAATTGGCTCAAGAATTCAAGTTATATGTGAAACTCTCGAGCCAATTCAAACCGTTACTTTCTTTGTGAAGTAGATATGAAATGTAAGCACCGGCTAACAACATCCAATTCCACTTACTCAAGATACTCAACAGCAAATTATTTTCAAGTAATTCAAATAATTCTCAAATAATTTTCTTGAAATATTATTCTCATTTATTCTTGAAGCTGCACAATTTTTGTTTTGTTCATATTTAAAATTCTCCACAGTGCGCTAATCCGTACAAGCGAAAACACTCGACTGCTGGAATTAAAATGATTTATCACGAAAATTCACGCTCTGAAAATTGAATTGCACAAACTGGATTATATTTTAATAATATATTATTACAAACATAAAGAAAGTTTTTGAAATTAATTTTTCATTATTCACAAATATTGTGTTTATAATGCGATTAACAATTAATTAAATTTTCACATTTTTCTTTACTGTCTATTCACTATATTATTTTTCTCCAGAATATCATTGCCCACAGTCCAGGAATAGTCTTCCATGTTGTCAACTTGATTGTGATGGTGCTGATGCCAATGGTGGTAATTCACGTGAAAGATTCTGGATTTAGTCTGAGTAAGCATCGTTTATTTATTTATTCATTTTTTTTTTTTTTTTTTCATTATTCCCATTCTATCAATATCGATTAAATCCCACAAATTAATCAACAATAATTTCACCATTACAGCAACAAACTATATTAATAGTATTATTATTACTACAAATAACAATAATAATCATTATTACTATGACATAAGTTATCGCCAGCTTCACCATCAAGTTTCCAATGCATTCACCAATATAATTTGTAGAACAGTTCAACTGTACATCAAAGCATCGAGTGTCATGTTCTATGTAAATGTAAACGGGCGTGCGGTCAACCTCACTCGTCCGTCCATCTTGCTTTTACCCATCACCAACCTTCACCACCATTCTTTCTCCGTCAAACCCCTTTACTCATTGCTATCCTAAACCACATATATTTCAACATACTGTTTGCATTCAGCGTTCCCAAATCTACGACTCAATCGTGTACGATACCAAAGAGAACGAACGATTGTATAAACCAAGTTGCGAATTAATTTCACTCTAATTGAACGTTGAAACTGGCTTTGATGTAAACTTATTTTGCCATTTCTAACATTAACGCTGACATGAATCAAAATTTGCAATCGATTTGGATTATATTGACACAAAATTGTTCGACAAAGTTAAAGTTTTGCATTAATGTTGATCAGAGTTATACGTCAACTGGTTGGAGGGGGGTTACCTTGTTTGATGGTGCCTTTGTTCTCACTATATTTCAACGCCACCGACTACGACCAACATTATTCTCGCTCTTCATTCCTTGTCGTATTCACATTCACCATCAGTGAATGTGTCATCCGCGTTTACATGCAAATGCAATTACGTATGGGCGTATATAGTTTATGGTTCAAAGCAGAGATAGTGTTGTCGGACGGTGCGGGAATTCTGTCTATTTCGTACATGTCACCCAAACGAATGATCGAGCGTCGAGAGCACATCAACTCACACATTTCAACACAGCCATGACGATGCCCCTGACGACGACGACGTCGACGACGACGACGACGACGACGACTACGACTACGACAACTGCCAGCAATATGTTGGAGTGGTGATGCCACGTCGCTACTCGCTGTTTCTACTCACCCATCATTCATATACCATTCATATCCAGCAGATGATGAATGTGAGAAGGACGCGATGTGATGCGAACCAAAGTTCAATTTCATTTGACGATATATAAATGGTGTCTATGTATGTTGCTCAGCCGGCCGGAATCGCAAAGTGAACGTTGAATGAAATATCGTTTGACGCTGCTAAACTTTGTAGTTTTACCACCCCAACTTCAAGAAAATCGGGTATATAAAGTATCTGAAAACGAGAAAAGAGTTTTGCAAGAGTGCATTTTAGAGTTGGGCTGTGCTCATGTCTCACTCCAATCTCAGTCGATCTCTTAACATGTGAAACGACTTAGGTCCTACGTTTTAACGTTTTGTTTTTGTTTTCTTTCTTTCACCTTTTTTTTTTCATTTTTCTGGAAAATTAAAATAGACCATGTTTTTATTTTTCTCTTCGCTTTACGTTGGGGCGACTCTTGCTCTTTTTGGGAGAATTGAATGGACAAAGAACCGGTGGATGTAGAGCACTTGTTACACGGTAATATTCCGTGATGAGTGAAAAATGAATATGAAAGTGGGGCTGAGATAGGAAAATGAAAATATAGTGGAAATAAGTGTGGTGATATAGATGAGAGACAGACCTATTGCAATATGGTTGCGAACTCATTGTAGCGTTAGTGGCTTTATAGAAAATTGAATAGCCCACGGGGATTTCAATAGTCGACAGACTAAAGCCATGATACAGAATTTCCGCAATGATAAGCCGACCAAACTAAACGCCCGTCTCAAATGAATTCTATAATTATATATAAATTACTCGTCTGTACAAATATTTTTATATACAGAATTACTCTTCAATACAATTCATTCATCATAACATTTCTAATGTTGCAATATTTAATTAATCCTGTCTGCATCCATTGATTATTTACGTTTCAATTTCATCGAAAAATTACATTATTATATATATTTATAAACATCATTACTTCGCAATGATTATTTGGAGTTCTAATAATACTCATTTTCATGTTTGTGTATTTGGGGTGGTCTTTAATTCTTGCGGTGTCCATACTACTTAGTGAATTTAAGATAATATTTAAAGACAATGAATTCAATCCACCACTCCGAGAGTTTCATCAGATAAATTATTTACCGTACCACTTGTCGATTTACCAGCCGTACTTTGGGTTTACCCAAATTATTTGAGACAATCGTTCTGGGAATTAAAGTCTTCCTCAATGCCACGGCCTCACTAAAAGTACTTATCTGATTTGACCGTCAGTTTGAAATCCTCCGGTAAGTTTCCCAGTAGCAGCATAATGCTTGGGTCGGAAAATTCATCTACCAGATGATACTTGTCAGCAAACTGGAGACACAAGAATTCACGACATTATTTAGCAGCCTGCAATCTTTTTATATGTTAAATTAACGCAGTTGATTTCTATCATGTCCAATTTGATGTTTGTACACGTAAAATAGTCACGAACATTCAACGGAATTCTACGTAAGAAATTTATGGTGAATGTCAATCTTCTATCATTCACATTCACATTTTGTTTCATCATGAAATGGGATATTGTGAATGAAACAAATTATGAAATTATCAAACAAATATGAATATTTTTCCATTGTCATCTATTATTTCATGGTGATTATATTATTCTTTGACCAAATTCAACATTTTATTATCCTTCCATTTTCATTTTTTTTTTCTCTTTATAAATTTATATAATACGTAATTTTTGCTGTCTACGTCTTTTTTTTTTTTTTTTTTTCACCGCGCTTGTCTCGCACAACCAGTAACTCAACACTCTGTTCAAATAGGAAAATGAAAAAGCCTCTCAACGATGAAAAAATATGGTGGAAATATATATATATTACAAATAAAAGACTGAGAGTACATTACTCGACTTCAAACGAGAACGAGCCCGACGTACCGTGAAATTTCACCAGCGAAAAGGCGTGGATGGGCACGCGAGAGAGTATAGAGCTATATAGAAGCTCATAATATGCGTTACTGTACCATGGGGTTGTTGTCTTTTACACATATACACATACATAATAAGAATGGGCGTATATGAACACGTATAACTATAATAATATAATGCTATATACACTATTGCCTGTATAGAAGAGGTTAGTTAATCCAACCCTATAAGAATCTATTTACATATGCATCAACGAGATTGGAGTCTAGCCAGATCCATTGGCTTTATATAAATATATGTGGGGATTGTTAGAAGTACATTTATGTCATTCTATATTAGTTAATCCATTGGGTGAAATATGGAGAAAATAAAATTAGTTATTCCAACAGTTAACTATATGGATAGTTAAATTCAAATGTCATTCAATTTGTTTGTAAATGCAGTTGTCGTTAATTTGAAATGGTGATAATGTATGAGCTAAAAGTTTTTGAGTGAAATGACGAAACATTGAAATGGGGGAAATGGAGTCAGAGTGAAATTTCCCATTTATATTGACTCACTGTCAAAGTTTCAAGTTGCGAAACACCTGGAGAATGATACAGTTGAATGAATTAGTAATGTAAATCGGTGTTGGAGTGTAGGTAGTGAATTATTATGTAGATGTTGGATATGATGCTGAAAATAATTTGCTTGGAGTGAAATGACAATGATAGCGAGTTGAGGAAATTATGATAATTTCTCATTTATTGTATAAAAGTGAGGGAAATGCTGGGAAATATTTGAAAATTATTCGTTTATTGTTGAGGATTATTTCATCATTATAATTTATTGTGCAAAGTTTTTTCAGTAGTTTTGAACAATAAGTGATGATTATGAAATATTCGGGAATTCTGCGAAATATTTGAATGACAATTTTTATTTATCTTGTCATTACATCGAATTTCCAATAGTTGACAACTTTTTTCAATGCACAATATGTATGAATAATGGATTATTCAGGTAATCGTTATTAATTTGGCAATTGAAAGTCGATATTGTTGGAATTATTGAGCTCGCCCGAGGTGGGAATTGTTTAGATTTCCAGAATATTCCGGTTTAGTTCAAGAATTTGGCTTCATAGCTCCAATATATCTACAAATGTCCGAGGTAAATTCCATCGCGTTCTGGTAGCATTGTACTGGAAGAAATTTTACAAATAAAATAGAAAAGAGAAAAAAAAAAATTGTAAAATAATCATTGCACACATTTCACTCTTATTCCTACCATCCTTTTTTTTTTTTTTTCATTTCATCATTGTATTTATTTATTTATACAATTCTTTTCAATAACATAATTTTTGTCAATGACAAAATGAGGAGTATTCAACTGCCATGAGAGAATGGCAAACAGAAAACGACAATTGAAATTGTTGACATACTCGAAAGTAATTTCGAAATGATGAGAAAAAAAAAATTTTTTTTTCCTCGACAAACAAACAAACCAATGTGAAATAACAAATATTAAAAAAAAAAAAAAAACTACGAACAAACAAACAAACAACGACATTAAAGTTTAGAATGAATGCGTGAGGTTTGCCAAGACACTAACATATATATATACAGTCACAGTAACTCACAATGGTGATTACACTTCCTTGCCAGCGCTGGATAACCCGTGCCAGCAAAACGACGAAGGTTTTCTGGTGCAAAACTATATTGTCGTATATGCTACGAAGGATTTTGTCTCGTGACGTAAGTAGCGAATTATCCCTACAACGTAAATCATACCCGTTAGTACATTAAACCAAAACATCAACGAAAAAAAAAAATAATAATAATAAATACGAAAGATGACGAAGAAAAAAATCATTAGACTGACTTTTTTTTTTTCTATACAACTCTTACTATATAAATCTATTCTCTACTTTCTTCTGAAAAAAAAAAAGAATAAATAAATATCGAGGTAGTAATATCATGTCGATATTTTTCCATAGACATTTGGCAAGAGAAAAGTGTAAAAAAAATTGATCGAAAAATAGAGAGAATAGCACGCTTTATACATACATATATATATACATGTGTGTTTTGTATTTCGCTTTATAGTTCACGATATTGAGACACGATAGCTATATGTACGAAAATGAGAGAATGTCTGTGAGAATTGCTTGGCCATTGCGAGTGCAACGTGACAATTGTATACCGTGCGAAAATATATAAAGTAATATCTGTATGTCGCAGTAAACATGTTGAAAGGATAATAATAAAATCGAAAAATAAATTGAAGTGTGAAATAAAACTATTTCTGTTTGGTGTACAAATTTTCAGACAGTATAGCGCCTATATATGAAACTTGTCTTGTAATACGTTTGGTTTCACATACCGTCTAATAAAAAGCAAACAAAAATATACGACCTCTATGTATTTGTATACTTCTAACATAAATTCGAACGTTATCAATAAAATATATCTTAAAACTTATGAGTTTCTTCGCAGTTATGATCTACACGAGAGAAGTGAAAAACGTGTGCGCATTCATAAATGAATATCAAACATAAAACGAGGAAAGAATGATAGATATAAATTCAACTGCAGAAATTAATTGACCTTTCTCAAAATAATCACCAATATTCAAATTATGAAATATCTATTTTAAAGTATTGTGGATAGTTAGAGTGTCAATCGAACACGCATTTATTATTTCCCAATGTACTGAACTTTACCGTACTATTCTTGATATTTTTTGTTTGAATGACAGGGTTTATATTCGCCTGATGATTATCAACTAAATTAATAAATGAATGTTCATAATAGCACACAAGAACTGTCTATACTCACAGAGAGAATATGAATAAAAAATTTATCTTGTATATGTACATACATCATTTATAAATATTTCCACGCAATATTTATACTAAGTTTTTTTTTGTTTATTTTTTTTTATCGTTGTGTCACGATATTGTGCAATTCTATTTCCTGCATATTCATTCCTTGTCACGATATTTAATTGTCCTGCATGTTTGAATCCACACTATTCATACAGCAAACGGAATCGTCGACCAGGAGAGATATTCAATTGCAAATAAAAAACATGTCAGTCTGTCAATTAATACTTTTCTTGATTTTGCACAAGACACTTATATAAATTGATGTATATTTAAACTCACAAGTGATTTATATAGAATCCCATAATATTTACATATACTAGACATATATGTATAATAAATATTCTGTCAATTTTAACGTGATGTAGTATCACTTATCAAATTTTAATTATTTATAGGACGTGAAAGATGAATGGAGTCATTTTTCACGTTCTATAAATAATTAAAATAAAATTTTTAATGCCATATCGATTTTATGCTCACCAGCTTTATATATCCATCCCACTTATTTATTTCTTTATACATTTATTTTGAACGAATAAAAAATCCTTGACAAGCTGTTGTCACTTTTGATAGTGTTGTCACGATAAAAACATTTTCTCGTGAATTTCCCATGGGATAATCAAGTTTAACACGGACAAAGGGAATTGTTGAGTGAGAAGAGAGCACAGTAACGCACAACGAACAAAGTATATTTGGCATGGCAGTGAGAAATAGTAGTGATAGTAGTAATAGTAGTAGTTGATAGTATTACCAGTATAGAGAAAGTGGAAGCAAATGCGGGTGCGAGATAAATAGATTTATTCGTGTCGCGTGCATTCACGAGTGTCGACGAACAAGAGAATAAGAAACAGGTTTATTTAGAAACTGGAGAATGGAGAAATGTGTAGATGAAAAACAAGAAAAAAAATAAAATAATAAGAATAATAAATAAGAAAATAAATCATAACTATTTTTTCTTCATCACATCTTTCTTGCCTTCTTTTTTTTGCTTTCTTTTTCTTTTTTTCATGTGCATCCATGTCACACTGTTAAATTCTATATTTTACCAATCCATTCATACATGCATAGAGAGAAAAAATAATTTATTTCAATAATTTTTTATTCATTTGTTTGTTATTGCAGTTGGTGCTGTCTATGTCTGTATGCTCTATGCAATTTTATTTTTAAAATTGTGGTCGTACGTGCAGGTAAACATGTGGTGTCGTATGAGTGAAAGAAATGGCGCAATGTCACATGGTAGAATGCGCAGGCAATCATTTTCATACAGCAACTTTAAATGTAAGTAAATAATTGAAATATAATTTATAATTAATTTGATTATTTATTATTGTTCTTTATAAAAATGTGTACCAATGCATGAATTCTTTACATTCGTTAATTTGAACTTTGTAATGATACTGTGCCATGTACATCGATCTCATTTGTAATTTCGTAGTTCTTTGACATTTCGAAACGTCACTAGAAATATAGAGAGACCATTTTAGTATTTCATATCTCAGTTAAATATTAATTATCTTATCAATTTTCATGTGCTCCTATGTCTGCTTTAGAGTAATTTTATCAAATCGATATTGGTGCATTGAACTGACAGTTACGAGTTCAAATATAAATCAAAGTAACAAATAAAAAGAATAGTAAAAAGAAAGCGATTTGTTACCACGTTCGTTTACCATTTCTTTTCTCCCTCTCACATATTTTCTTTTGTTTGTACAATTTTATATAGACACACATATATATATGTATATATATATAATTCTGGAAGTAAGCAATAAAAATATAATGACAAAGCTTGCGACAGAGCAGTCATATGGCCATTGCACGATTTTATTGCGTGCCACCAAGTCATTTTATTCCAATGAGTTTCTGGAAATGTATAATATATATATATTCATGGTAATATTTTCAACTAAAAGTCGATCGCGCCGTGACAATCGTTGCGTGATATATTCAACAAATCCTTTCGTCATATCTACGTAGATATAATAAACATATTTAAATGATTAAATTGCAGACATATCACTATCGCAATTATCCACACAATTATTTCAATATTTCCAAATGCTATAAAATAAAAATAACAATAATAATATATCAATCCTTACCAATAAATATATTCTAGTATTTTAATTCATACTCCAATAAAATAAACACATTGTTGGAAAAAAAAATCAGATTTGTAGAATAACTTATCTTTTTTTTTCTTTTTTTCTTTTCGTTTTTATTTCAATCGCGACCATGGGGATCTTTCAAGATCCCAATGTAATCCCTGCCTTTGTGCCTTGAGGATACCACTTGGGTTTCGCAGCTTGGTCCATATATCTTTAAAGTCACCACTGAGAAATGGCCGTGCAGTATCTATAGTTAAATGCAAGCGTACACCCACACAAACACATGTAGAGAAAGAGGTGAGTGTGGAGTTTATAAAGCGAACGACTGGGTTGGTGAGGGTGGCCAAGGGTGGTTTGTAGGTTAGAGTGGTCTAGTATGTACGGTAGGAATCTCGCAAATTAACTCGACGTCGTCGTCGTCGACTGTACAAAAAGTATATATGTATATGTGTGTAACGTATAGCAATAGAAGGAGGATTTTCTTTGGGAACAAGAGAGCGTCGGCAATTTTCTTTGGGGGTACAATTGCCAGGACAACCCTTAAATCTGCTGAATGCCAAAGACACGCCTGTGGAATGCACCGTTCCGTACAATTACAATGAACTCTAGCCTATTTTAACGAAAAATGAAGAAGAAGAGACAAAAAAAAATTTATTCGTTTTATTTTATTTCTTTTCTTTTCTTTTTTTTTCGTATTTTAAATATTTTATTGTTCCTTTTTTCTCGTCAATTTTTATTGATACTATCTCGAATATTTATATGTATATTTATAGGTGTGAAATTTAATAATAAATATGATGATGAATTTTTTTTTGTACTGCCTTTCAATTTTCCGAAGAAGTTGTGAATTGAAGTGAACAAAAAAAAAATTAAAAGAAAAAAAAATGGCATATATAAATTGTTAAGAATTCCGAGTAGAGCTTCATTGCATATATATGTAGTATTGAAAGTGCCTGCTGCATATTCGATGAAACCGAGAACGCGACGTCTCTCCCTGATACAACACACACACATATACACACGTATATTGAGAAGGTCTTGAAGTCTTGACGGAAGTTAAAGTCGTTATCGTGAATTCACGAATAAGCTATAAAGTGTCCTCATTGCCAATGCACAACTACTTACACACATTTATATACCTATAACTATATTTCCTAATATTTTCAATATTTTTTTATTTTTTTTCCTATTTCTTCAAATACAAATTTATATATTTTCTGTTTAAACTCTTCACGTTTTAGATATAAAAGAAAAAAAACATATAGAGACACGGAACTCTTCAATGTCCTCGTCATAAATTCAATAAATTAAATGGACAATTTTTTTTACACTTACAGTATTTTTATTTATCGTTCGATTTTTATATTAACAACATGACAAAAATTGAACATTTAGATAGCAATACACAATAATACCATTGTATGAGATGAATTTTGGGGATAGATGAGAGAATTGAGGGTGAAGTGAGGAGGGTAAATAGTAGACAAGCAATAAAGAAAAACGTTGGGAATTTCATTTGGGGCAAAAGCTTGGCGCTCGTTATGTCGTTGGCACGAAAAAGAGGCGTCGAAAGTACGATAGAATGGCGAATACAGAGTGTGAGATGGTGAGCGAGTAAAATAATAGGGGAGTGAGAGAGAGAGAGAGCGAGAGGGAGAAAAGAATGAGGAGGGATGAAACGAGGATGATGGTAAGACGTCGACGAGAGAGGTATCCTTGGCGCGTTGTTGCCCGTAATCCCTTGCTATCTTGTCGTTCGGTTCGAGGATATTCCTTAGAGGAAGCCGGAGCGTGAAGATAAGAAGATATATATATATATATATATATATATGAATAGCAAAGGGGGTGAATTTTCTTGGGTTGTGATCGAGATGGAGAAGGGCCTGACTATCCCAAGACGTCGACTTTTAGACGTGCATCCAACGTTCAACCCAATCTTGTTCTTATTTGAATTCCAGATTGAGATTATCTATCGGATTTGGATAATTGAAGAAATTCTATTAGTTGTTCCCCGTGTAAAAAAGCTTAAAGAGTGTTCGTAATATGAGAGAAAACGAGATATTGGCATGTGATTGAGAGTTTATAAATGGTATATACGAAATTCTCATTGACAATTGTGATATTTTATTGGGACAATAATGTTAAAATTAATCAATGCAAATAATATTGTTAAAATTAAAATGACAATAATAATATTAAAAATAATTTATATTTATTGATATAAATAGATATTTTATTATTATTTAATACTATTTTTTGTTTATTTGTTTGTTACAGCGTCAATAGAACATAATGAACTTGAATTTGATGATTTGTCATCGCATGTTGATGACAAATTGACAAAGCCATTGGTTCAGTATCCGGCCAATCTTCATATACGTGATCTCATTTACTACATATTTGCACCAACACTCTGTTATGAATTAAATTTTCCACGAACCGACCGAATACGTAAAAGGTATATATACATATATATATATATGTATATATATATACACACATACGGATATATATAAATATATCCGTACATAATTTATATATTCAACTCATTGAGAACTTTATTCTCTTTATTTTCTTTTCTTCTCGTTTTTTTCATTCACTCTCATCAGCATGGCGATTCATTTTTTTTCTTCTTCCTGTTTATTTTAAGAATATATAAATTCACTCTTCGTATACCAACTTCTGATTGTAAAAAAAAAAGAGGGGAAAAAAAATACTGTAACGTTCAAATCAATCGATTTGACCTTCCTATATCGACTCTATTGAATTTCACCTCTTCAAAGAATTGAATCAACCTCTCTTGCTTTCTCTTTCTCTCTCTCCCTCACTCGCACCTTTTTTCACCTTTACTCTCTAACCTCCTGGCCACATTACCCTCTTGTTCCTCTTTATTCTGTCTAGAGTATCAAAAGAAAAGAAAAAAAAAAAAAAAGACAAACGCGAGAAAAGGAAGAAATAAAAATTGAATTAAAAAATATATATGTATATTGAAGAAAAAGTTTTTTGCTACGTAAATGAACTTCCTTCTCACGCTTTCTCGCCTGTTGTTTCACTTCACTTTTTCTCTTATTTCTCTCTCTCTCTCTGTCTCATCGAAAGCTCTTACACCTTGGGTCTTATCTACATTTCTTGCTCATCTACAAGTCTTACCCCATCTCCATCTCCCTTTGCTCTTAATTCAACCTCTTTTTGTATTTTTTTTTTTTCCCCTCTTCATTCTGTTCATCTATTCTTTGACTCTCCGCAACTTCTGCTCAGCTCATTCTGACATTTCCTCTTTATTTATTTATTTTCCATTTTGTTTTTATTTTTATGTGTTTTATATTCTTTTATTTTATATTTTCTTCTCACTGGGTCCCACCTCTTTTTCGTTTGCTTTCTCTATATAGCTTTTCATGAAGTAAAAGCCAAGAAAATGTAAGCCACTATGGTCTATGAAAGAAGTGTATGGCGGCAATGGGCGCCCACTCATTCGAATTAGATTCGAGTGGTAAGAGCGCACCAGGCCAGCAGCCACCATTGTTGCAAAAGATGTTGAAGCAAGCAACAAAACTCTTGCATTCTACATCTATGTGAACAGCTACAAATGGATTCACGAGTGATGTATTCTCGTTGCACTTCCGACCTGTTTTAAACCACTCCATATATATATATATATATATACAATTTTTTTCCTTTCCTTTTACTTCGCCTTTTTTATGCTTTTGCTTCTTTTTTTCCTCCTATTGCACATATTCTTTCTACAGATAATGTCCAAAAATGCATATTGTCCCTTGAGAGCATCCTCGCCATTATGTCAAATCCATCAAACGAAAACTATCAACAAAACAAAACAAAAGAATTATTCTTATTAAATTTAATCATTTATATCGTGTATATATATTTACGTATATTCGTATCATTTTGGTTATTTCAGATTTTTGATGAAACGTATTTTCGAAGTATTTGTCGGCTGCCAAGTAATAATGTCCCTGTGTCAACAATGGATAATACCATCAGTGAAAAATTCACTGATACCATTCACAGTAAGTAGAATCCATTTGCAATACTTGAAACCAATAAAATAAAATAGAGTAAATAAAAAAAGTAGTATTTTTCTCTTTATCACGTGATTGGGAATAAAAGAAAAATAAATAAATAAATAAAATAATGAAACGAGAGAAGAGAGAATTGATAAATAGTTTCGAATGAAATTGCCACGACAATTTTCCCGAATATACCCAAAATAGACCACTGAAGACTCTACATTACCGACTGGTTTATATTACAAATCCAACTCACATACAGCATCTTGATGGTGAAACTTGTTGGCATGTCCGGAATGTCAAGCAACAAGCCAAATAGAGACAAAGGAAAATGAGGTATACATATATACCGTAAATCCGGGAGCACGAGATAAATAAAGAGAGGGCATAGGGAACAAGAGACAGAGAGAGTAAGTGGTCGGGTAGTTTGGGAAAGTGGTTAATCGTGAATACGAAAGTTGGCGACGCGCCTCGCCTAGCTCTCTATCACTGCCATCTATCCCTCTTTTCCAACCATGTTATATACCAAAGACTCGTACACCCATATGTATTCAAACTGAGTGTATGCAATTTCCATCCAAGGCAAAGTCTCCAAAGGTAATCCTAAAGCGTGTATGTATTTCCAAACGCGCCCTTTAAACCTCCGCCATTTCCTCACTTTCCCCACTCTATCGTTGGCACAACCACCTATGTATAAACCGGTACGTTATAGAACCGTCAAGCTTGACATCGTGCACGTACTCTTAACTAACCCAAGATGTACTTACCCCACTCGTATGCCAACCTCATTCCTTGCCACATTGTGCATGACGTTGCAATGGCGATACCTAAAGTAGCATGCACATATATACATATATATATGTATATAAGCGCATGTGAGACTTCGTCAACTCTGCGTCTTGGACCCTCTCGTAATAATCGTTTTCATGTTGGCATTGTAGTTGCGTGGGTACTTTTATGAGTGTGTGTAGAGCCCGACAGTGCTGTATTGGTGTGTTCAATTTCAGAATACGGCAACTTTTAGTTACACAATTAATCCTATCAAGTTTCATGAATGTATAATGCAGCTTATATTTACTCTTGTTACGTTGTTGCACATTCAAATGAGTGAATTGGGGGAATCCCAAGTACGTGCTAATTATATTCAATCGAATATTGCGACAGTGGCGCCATTAGACGTTTTTGGAAAAATAATATATTTTATGAACTTATGGTAATTTGTCGGTAGAGCAATTGTGTAAAATTTGACAGGGGTTTTTATGTAAAGGAGAAGAATGGAACAGAAAATGATTGATTGAAATGACGATTGGTGTTTTGTTGGTCATAGTTGGTATCTAATATCAGATATATTTGAATAATGAAAATCGCTATTGAAGTAGATGGAGTTATCACTCTTTTATGAAGTGCCACTTTATTGTCTGTCATATAATTTTTCATTAGTTTTATATATTTATTTATTTTTTTTCGTTCTTTATTTTTTCCTTGTTATTTTAATTTCATTGAACGAAGTGATGCGAAGAATACAAAGTTCATTTTACAAGTTGAAAGAGCCGAGGACATTGTGACTTGAGTGACTTTTAATTTTATTTATGTCTTTTATCTACGGGCCGTTGAGCAACTCATCGAAATGAACATTTATGTAGATATATATATATATATATATATAAGAGGAATATCCTATATTGCTTGAGCTATTTGACGTGAAATTCATCGTGTCTCTTATCATTTTACACTTTTTTATCTCCAAAAAAAAAAAGAAAAAATGATGAAATAACAACGAAAAAAAGTCCAAATTGTTAAAGAAAATTCTTGCGACAAATTTCTTAATAGTGAAAATTTTTCAAAATACTTTTCTGCAAATTAGAATGGAATTAATAGAAACATACAAACACAAATATTTATGAATTTCTTTTGATATTGGCTGAAGCATTTTGGTAAACTCTTTGAGATGCATTTTTTGTTAAATTTGCTCTGATGTTAAGCGAGAAAGAGGAAGATAATATGCCATACGTGGCATTACACTTCCGACCCTGGAATCCACAAGAATATTCCATGGTGGTATGGCAACTGTATGTACATATATATATATATATATATGTGTGTGTGTGTGTGTGTGTGTGTGGAGCGACTGGTAAAAGAAGCAGCAGAGAGAGAATGGCGGAAAAGCCAGAGATAAAAGCACATATGTAGTTGGATACCTCTGAGGGAAATAAATACAATCTCAAAGACCACAAGTATTTTCACCACTACAATTTCCCCCATCCACCCTCTATCTTTCTCTTTGTCTTTTCGTGTATACAAATATGTATATATATATATATATATATATATGTATATCTATCTTCGTCTTCATTCTCATATGATTACATATTCAATATTCAGAGCACAAACACAACCACAAATATGTAACAATTTCAAAACAATTTCCGCACAGTTCAATTTGTTTTACACTAATATCAATTATGAATAATTGCTGATGCTCATATTAATTAATTTTTTATATAATTAGTTTTGTAATTATTTCTCAAATAGTTTATTTATTATGACTGTGGAGTTGCTGGATTTCTCTCATGCGAATAAAATTCATAAAAGAATTCTTTTTTTCATTCTCACAATGTGAAAATGAAATAATTTCATTTTACACTTTTGTATTCATTAAATTTATTTTACATACATTAAAAAACAATATGTTACTACTGCGAACAAGATATAAATATATATATATATGTATATATTCTTTTACGTGATACGTTTGTAAAATGAACCAAAATGCAAAGGGCCATGTTCATGTTTTATATGTGAGAAGATGAGAGAAGGTTGTGGAAAACAATGAGGTGGAAGAGGTGAATGGATGCAAACGAGAAATATGGAAAGTGTGTAGTTGAAACGATGGTGGAAGTTACTTCAGTTCTGATTATTCGTCTCCATTAGATGTATGTAGCGAAAACATATTTCGTGTACAAAACAATCTCTGTTGGGTGGTACTACCTCTTTTACTTAAACTGCAAGTTCAAAAGTACGTTGTCTACAATTTCAAAGTTTTGTTTCATGTTGTCTAACGTCTCTATGTATTATATTGAGTTTTATTTCATTATGAAATAACCATCTCTTGCGATACATAGTTTATATTCTATCAAATATTACATAAGTACGAGTGATTTAACAAAAAATTCTTAATAATCTTATTTTTCTAAATATATATATTATACTTTGCTTTCAATTTTCTCGACTGGTTTTATTATTTTTATGTTCCTCTGTTTCAGAATATGGACGTTGCTAAAGCCGTTGAAAGATTACTCAAGCTAGCGGTGAGTTATAAATAAATATATTTATATATATTAATGAATTCATTATTTTAAATATTAATTATTATATATATTTGTGAAATGATAAATAATAAATATCGTTAACAGCGCGAGTTTGTCGCAGCGATGACTGATAAATACTCTAAAGAGCGAGTAATCCACTGTAAATATTACAGCCAATGGATAACGAGAAAAACATATAAAAATTATAGTTTAATATTTCATCTATCAAATTTAATTAGATAATAAAAATTATTTAATTACTTACATTTTTATAAAGCTTCAATGAAATCGTAAAATATCGTGCAGCAGTTATTTTCATCGGTCTTTGCACCCGATTAATCATCATAATTATCAGGCATTTATTTTTATAACTAAAATTGTACCACTTTAAATTATAAATCTCTCGTCCAATTTTATTATTCTATAAATGGAAACAAACAAACGGGGGAAAAAAAAAAGAAAAGTAATTAGACATAAAATTTAAAAATGGTTGGGGTTACTTTTTATTATTTGTCGCGTTTTTCTTTTCTCTATTTACTTTCTCCAATAATTCGCTTCCAAGCCAACAGAATATAAGAAAATTCAAGCACAAAATTCCCAAGAATATAAAATGAGTGAGAATTGTTAAAATGTCATTATCATGGTAATCCTGAAAAAAAATAATAATAATAAAAAACAAATATATAAACCAATAGGTATTGTTATTAACATTATTAATTGAATTATACAAATACCTCAATAGCTTTGTATCCAATCGTGCAAATATCAATGATACCAGTACATAATTGGCGCATCATTATACCATGCAGATGATTATCAATCAATTTTACTAAACTGTCAAATGAATAATTGAATAAGCAATAATAGCATTCTCTCAATATTTTATGATGAATAGTAACGCGATATATGGACGGTATACTCACTCAATCAATTCATTGTGTTTGTTCACAATGCACTTCAAACATAGACAATTTAATGAGGTGAATTCATTTTCATTATTAAAATGTCCTCGATGTTGAAATGTTTCATGGTAATTCTTTATGTTGTCGCATAATACTTCGATTTGTTCACAACAATGTAATATAAATAGTCCACTAGTTACATTGAGACTTGCGAGTGTAACAATGGCTATGAAAATTTCTGAAAGCTGTGATAAAATAATTATTTCATAATTGGGAGATAGATCCGATGAAATTGGATACCAGCCAGGAAATATAAGGAATTTTGGTTTGAATGATGAGACAACATCGCTTATTGGCTCGTACGTCAATCCTAATGGAATAAAAATTCCAATCAATTATTGTAAATAAATATAGTAATTATTTTATTTCAATAATAATTATCGTTACCAATTGCAGCGAAAATTGGAAAGCCCAGTGTTATATAAAGTATACGTCGCATTTTTTTATGATAAATTTTCACGATATTTCTTCCACTTGTTCGCGATAACTTTTTCAAATTCATTAAATTTTCATACACTTTATCGAATAATATTTTTCCGGAATTTTCATTTACTTTAAATAATAATAATTCAATAATTATATGAATAGTAAATCTCGGCCACATCATTGCCGATTTTATCGTTATATTATTTTCTATATAAAAAAAACCAACAACAAATGATATAGCATTTGTGCACGCAAGAATTATTGATAAAATATATTTTATATTGTACTTATTTTCGTATGGCCACAGTCCAATTACACTCAAACATTTTTCAACTAATATCCAATTAATATCGCAATTTTGTGAATTTTTTCGTGTAATCTTCTTATTTGACATTATAATATTCAGTTGATTTATAATCTTATCGTTGAATATATATTTCGTAATGACAATTTCGATATGTCAACTGTCAAAAATTTTCGCTTTCCAGTAGGTATAACCGTTTTATGACAGACAATATTACGAATGAATTGTTGATTTACTTGGCCGAAATAGCAGTGACAAATACATTCATATGAATGTGATGAATATCAAACGAGTTGCGAATAGACTCGAATAAAATTACGAAAATTATCGCATTAATTATGAAACCATTCCACTAGCATAAAATCTTTTTTTCCTATTTCTGTTTGCTTTTATAATAATTAATTTACGATTTATTGATTTTCCCCAATCAATTTAATATTCATAGAAATATTAACTCCGTGATACTGTCGCTGCGATCACTGATAAATACGAAATAGAATGGAAGAACCACTAAAATTTTAAATATTATTTTCATTCAGTGAAATTGGTTAAAAATAAATTATTTACAATAATAATTATCCTTACATCTTTGTAGCGCTCAAATGACATAACAAAATGACCACCACCAGTCAATTTTATTGGTCTTCTTACGCGGTTTATAATCATCAAGAGTGAATATCGTGTTTTAGGATTGAAATTATACCAATCTAGTTGAAATATTGCATTCCCAATACCGTTACTCTGCGGACAAAAAAATTAATTTAATCAATAGATTAATGAAATGTGAAATAAAAATTAATATAAATTATTCCATTGGGATATATCTCACTTTTACCAATAATTCATCGCCAAGCCAACAGAATATAAAAAATATTGGTGCAACTGCAATGATATATACAATGTGCCAAAACATTGCAACAATTTCATTATTGTGATAACTCTGAAATTGCGACAAAATCAAAATAAACTGATAAGAAATTAAGTTATATTAATTTTAATAACTTTTTATTTTCCATCTATGTACCCTGAACAATTCGTAACCGTTGGAACACATAGAAACGGTCCCTGGTATCAATTGTAACAGTATTATTTCGCACAAACAAGTTTCCATAATTTTTCCAAAACTGCAAAAATAAAAAAAAAATAAATAAATAAAAGAAAACCCAATGAAATAATAATTTTCTTTTATTTTTATATCTATTAAATTCTTACTTTATTATTGAATTGTGTTTGTCAATAATGCATTTTAAACATGTGCAATGGCACAACAATAATTTAGCAATTTTTTCATCTTTAGAGTCAACATTGTGAGAAATAACACCACGAAAGTTTTTTATTTTTTCTCGCAGTATTTCAATTTGTCCACAACAATGATTCATCATAATAATAACGCAACTGTCAATAGATATAGTTGCAATAACGCCAATAATCGTCAATATTGCTTGTATAAAAAATATTATTTCATAATTTGGAGATAATTTCCATGATGATAAAAATGAAACAGCAAAAACCAGGCGATTTCGATTTCCTACTCTCACACTTTCAATTATCGGTTCAATAATCCAAACTTGATAAAAAAAAAATACATAAACATTTTTAAATATATTAATTGATTCTCCATTACGACAATATTTTTTTTTTTTTCATTTTTTATTTCAATTAAAATGTGAATAGTTATTTAATTCTTACCGAGAGCGCCAGTAGTCAGTGCAATTATTATCAACAATACTAAACGATGCGTGAATTTAGCATAATTAATCATGATATTTCGATCGCGCAAACAGAGAAAACGCGAATAATTCCAATTCTCACGCATAATATCAAATAAAATCAATAATGAATCTCTACGTAATTTAATTACACAACGTTGGACAAATGTATGTAAATATAATGACGTGCGAAATATTGTAAATAATGTACTTTCTGTTTTTTCATTATGAAAACAACCAGTCAATGCAGCTATTGCTGCAAAACCAGCCAATCCACATGATATTATAAATTTTAAACATCCATATTTTTCACAATATGGCCACAAACCATTAATCCTCAAAGACTTTTCAATTATTCCAATTTCCCAAAAATATAATTTATCATTCATTTTTATTTTTTTTTTTTCACTATAACTATTAGGTATATTACAGTTAAATAAATATTCCGGGACACCCGGATAGAGAGATAGAATAATTCTTACGCTTGTAATGAATGTCCACTGCCAACTAATGTCGATGGCAAAAGGAAAACAAAGGAAAATGAGGAAAGAAAAAAAAATTTGAAAAACATAATACAGAATTAATATTAAAAAAGACGTCATTGTTTGCCAATCACAAACAGCACTAAGTACCAATTCTATCGTTCAACATATATTTATTATTGTTATTTATTTAGAACCAGGAAAAGAATGTAATCAAAAATTATAACGACATTTCAGTGCATTATAATTTAATAATTCCAATTCAATACAATTTTTATCCTTTATTCTTTTCTATTTGTCTATTAATTGTTTTTTTTTTCTTTTCCTCTTACCATTACCATTATCAATATAACTCCACTCTGACAGCTGCTAGAATCACGTGATCATTAATTCACTATTCACATTAATAAAACAATAATTATTATTTAATTTTTTTTTCAATTTGAATAAAAACAATATCAAATAAATTATCATCTACTTACCAATATTTAATTATTTATATTTATGCATACATAAAGATTCCACAATAACTGCGTCACTTTTAAGTATTTAAATGAAATAATCGTTCACACAAGATAAATAAAAATAATTTTCACTGTCACAACTAAACTAAGAAATCAAAAAATAAAAAATACTTAAATTGAAGCAATTTTTTCTAGATAATCCCTGACTCGGTTACTATAAAATACTGCATATATCATCGTATAAGAGATAAAAACTCGTTGATATCGTGTTGCAAAAATAAATTTCAACGGAAATAAACAAAAGATCGGAAAAAAAAAAAAAAAAAAAAATTGTAGATAAAAATAAGAAAAATAAATAGAAAAAAACTGGACAGTTGGGAAAGATCCAAAGAAGCTGCCGGGCAGTTGCACGTACATCAAAGAAAACCTTCTGTCTTTGTATCTCTCTCTCTCTCTCTCTCTCCCTCCCACTCTCACATTCTGTATGGTTGTATATATGTGTGTGTGTGTGTGTGTGTGTGTGTATGTGTTGGCCTCCCAATGGGGTCTTTCCCGTGACTCCTCGGACTCTATACAATGCTTTGTGGCGTGGTCTGCTTGTGACGTGTCACGAACAACCGTTGGCATAGCCACAAGTATTTCAGTGCTATATATATATATATATATATAGGTTGACATTGTACAAATATAAGAAAAGACGAGCGGTGAAATGGAATAGGACGATTATATGAGTTGAAAACTTATAGGACAGGATGACACCCAAAGATGCAATGAAGTGGAAAAAGGAAATTAAAATGTCATGAGAAAAACTTTGTTATTTATATACATATAATGAAGTTACTTTTAAAATGTCACGGAAATATCATGAAATTGTACAAAAGAAGGGAGTAAACATTGCAATAATATTTTTATAAAAAATATATAATTAGAATTTTTGTATTATTGAATAGATGTAAAAGAGGAAGACATTCCAGACATTGTCATCCCCTTTTTTTTTTCGATATTTTATTACATATTTTCCATTTTGATTTCACTTTCTTGTTTTTCTCTACAACTTTTATTATTATCGCCTTTAGACCTGTTTATTTCTCTCACTTCATTTCTATTTGTTGTTTGTTTGCTTTTTCTTCTTCCTCTCTGTTTTTTTTTTTTTTTTTTTTGAACTGGCCGTCTTCTTTATTTTTATTGCTTACTCCTTCCCCATTCTGCCCATCCCCATCCCACTTTTCCCCCTTATACCCTTACATTCCCATGGGATCAAAGGATTCAAGTTGAAATTGCAACCACGCCCGAGAATATTGCGCAGCTCTCGAATAGGTCACTCGAGAGCCGCCGATAGGAATATAAAGACGATAGTGAGAGTTTTGAAAGTTGGCCCATTGTATTCTCTATATATTTATATACATATACATATATATATGTATATATATATATATATAGTGTCCGAGTGAAATAGAGAGAAATAAAAAAGAGAATAAATAAGAAAATTTACGATTCAAAACTTGGAGATATTTCATAATAATAATCATAATAAAATAAATAAGAAAAAAATTTTTACAAGTGGTAGTTTTCACTGAGGCAGTTGAAATATTCAACTGCAGGTTTGAAAAATACATATTTATAAACGTGACTTGCTAAACCGGAAATTAGATGTCAATCGAGTATAATATGTATATAAATAAAAGCACAATATAAATTTAATTATTTCAGTTCAATGTCTTATTGTTAACATGCACCATCGATAAATTATTTCATATCACTCAATTAATAATAAATAAATATATATATATATATTTTTATTTATTCATATTTGTATGTGTTTTGTTTATCTTTTGCAGATTCCAAATCATTTATTGTGGCTGTGTTTCTTCTATTTGTCCTTCCATTCATATTTAAATTTAATGGGCGAATTGCTTTACTTTGCTGATCGTAATTTTTATTGCGACTGGTGGAATGCCAATAATATCGATACATTTTGGCGTACGTGGAATATGGCTGTTCATCGTTGGGCTGTTAGGTAAATAAATAATACATATATTATAAATAAACATAAATATATATATATATATATGGAAATATAATAAATGTATTAAATGCAGTAACAATTTGCAAGAGGATGCTTTAACATAACTCATTCAATTTCCATTATTCTCATTCGATATTCTCGTTGTACACCAAAGACGGATTAACGATAAAAGGACGAGAGGCGAAAGCTTTTGCGAGACAAAGGGAATCGAAGAGGAACAGAAATACAATATCTTCTCTTGCTTCCCTACCTCATTTACTCATTGTCAAGATCACAGTTGTAATCTGTATTACTGATGAAGCTTCAAAGCACAAAAGATTCTCCAGCATCAAAACCAACTTAAATAAAAAATATATAGATACGTGTCTGTGTACATTTTGCTTAGTTATCTCTATGTCATCTATTGTATAGTATATAACAGAGGAGATAAAATGCAAATACTGTGAGAATTTCTTCGCCATCCAAATATCTGATGAATAGAAACCTCCTTCAATCGTTGACTATACATGAAAATTCAATTATAGTTGTATCAATTGTAACGATAGAAAATAGAACAATATTTGTTTATTCATTGATTGTTTTAATACAGTGTTGCTGCATACAGACAGTGTTGAAGGTACTGTGTGAAACCCATTCAATTTCACAATTTCATTGTTTGTCTATGAACTTAAACAGCGCCATCTATTCAACAGCTGTAATGGGCGCCATCTTTTGTAACACCAACATCAAAACCTACTTTCATCGTATTCATCTTCACTCCTATTCTTCCTCATAAAATTAGTGGGATATATTTCAGTGTGCCCGAAGCAAAATTGAAGAAAATTTCTTTTTTAAGAAAAAAAAAAATATAATATTAAATATATATGTATATTGCACATATATTATAGAAGAATATTCAGTGAGGGTCTTTCACACTTAACCTCACTTTGGCGTCTTTTATCATTCGTGCCTGTGAAGAATCTGAGCCTGCAACTGGCACTGGTCCATGCTGCCGTTGAAAGAAATTGGAAGAGATGGCGAATGATGTGAGGGTTGGCTTGGCCAGGAATATCAGGGGTTGAGGAAATAAAAAGGACAAGATAGAGAGATGAAGAGAGAAAAAGAATATAAATGAATGCGAATGTATAGATGTATGTATAGAAGGAAAGAAGAGCTAAGGAAGTGAAAATAGTGTGGAAATGAGATTGCAGTAAAGAAGAAAGTGAGCAGAAAGGTGATGGTGGTGGTGTTGGTGGGCGCAAGTTGTATAGGTTAAGCGGTATAAAGACAAGTCTGTGAAATGTTTGTACGGCGCATCGTCTTTATAACTTTCGTAATGGAGTGAAAGAAAAAAAAATAAATAAACAATTATAAAGGAAAAAAGGACACGCATAGTTCACAATGCAATTCACTTAAAGCTGCTTGTTCCTCATGTAAATATACATATATATGTAGAAAAGATATTTATTTCAGCCTCTGTTTTTTTTTTCTTTACTTTATGTAGAAAATAAGTTTGAGCACTAATGGTAAAAAATATTGAAATCCTCAAAGGTGGAATATTATTTTATGTATATTGTATGGTTCTGTATGTTTATTTGTTGCAGACATCTTTATATTCCGATTGTTGAAATGGGATATGGAAAAAATACAGCGAGCGTTACTGTCTTCTTTATCAGTGCATTTTTTCATGAATATATTGTCAGTGTACCATTGAAAACGTTTAAAGTGTGGGCCTTTTTGGGAATGATGGGACAGGTAAAAAGAAAAAGTTATCTCATTATTGCGATATCTATTCAATTGTTTCAAATATTTATTTATTTTTTGTCCAGATTCCTTTGTCATATGTGAGCAGACACGTGGAACGTCGATTTGGTGCACGTTGGGGCAACATTGTCGTTTGGTCAAGTCTCATTATTGGTCAACCCTTGTGTATTATGGTTTACTATCACGACTATGTTGTAACGCATTTTGGTGAAATTCTTGTTGAGGATTACTCGACCGTTTGACCAATATCCAATCGAATCATTTGATAAATATACCAATCGTCATCATCACAATAATAAATCAATAAATAAATCCATAGAAAAAAAAAATATATTATACTTTTTAAAATTCATTCTATTCAATACGATAGAAAGACAATAAATAATATGAAACAATAATGCGAACTTTATTTATTTGTCAGAAATTTTTTTCTTCTCTCATATACAAACATATATATATATATATATATTTTTTCGTTCTTTGATAGCTCCACATTTTACGGACAAAAGCAACGTGAAGTAAGTGGAAAAAGTAAAACATAAGTCAGGCAAGGAACGCCATCGGTTAGCCACGGCCACAGGCGCTTATTTCCATTCTACGTTAAAACTTGGCTCAAAGTTGGATTTGAACAGGAAGTTAGCAAACGGGGCGGCATCACATTGAAGGAGGACAGGGGTGGCGGAAGGCACACACAGTCATGTAAAAAAAAAGATAGAAATAAAGCATGAAGATAGATCGTAGTGCGCATCATGTTGCAATGCATATGTCTATATATCTACAGGATGTTTTACAAACTATTTCCAAATTAATGAAGAGAAATCATTTTCATGAATAATATATTATTCCGATAATTTTTAATCATACCAATGTATTTGTTTCTTTTCATGGTGAAATTTTTCCAATTTCAATAAATTTGCAATAAAATATTTCATAACAATTTTATACTGACAGAATATTAAAAATGATTCTATTACATTTTTTGTTTAATCATTATATCTTTTCTTTTAACTTTCGATATACTCTGTATATATATATATATGCGTGTATGTGTGTGTGTGTGTGTGTGTACATAGAGGTTATGCAGACGCTTGCGTGTTGCACATCCGGACACAGTGCGAGATAGTGGCGAACGCGCGCGCGACGACGCCAACGGCGGCAAATGAGAAGAGAAAGAAGAGAGGGAGACACGAAGTATTCGTGTCTATAAGGGCGGTTGCGTCGCGACGCCTCTGCAGTAAGCGCCGCGACGGCTGACGCGATTGTACAACGTTAAATTTGTCGGCGTAACATTAACACGTGAATACGCGGCGTATACAATATCGCACAGTCACACACACACACACACATTTATCATTTGAAAATAAAAAACATAAAATAATATAGCGTAATTTTTTTCCTCGCGGGTGTTACTGTGGAATTCAAAAAGTTATTTATTTATTATTGAACTGTTTTATTTTGCTGTTTCATTTTTTTTTCCCTTCCTTTTTTTAACACTTTGTTTTTCTTTTGGCAATGCGTGAAATATTATTGGGTTAATGCGCGCAGCTATTTGATGCAATTGGTGTCCGCAATTGTCAACTGCAGAAAAGTAAGTATGAAAGAAAATAATAATAATAATAAAATTATATCAGAGAAAAAAAAATATTCAAGAGTATTCGCTTGTAACATCTCCAAATTCTTCAGCAAATATTTGCAAATAAAAAAATGAAAAAAAAAAAAAAAAACAAATATTTAAAATATCAGAGAGAATTTTCTTTTCTTTTTTCTCTTAACAAAATATGATAGTGGAACATGTATTTAACTGGATAACTGTGTTTGATTTCTCGATATACATTCAATGGATATATATATATGTATATATATGTACAAATATGTACTCGTTGAATGCAGTAAATGTTGAATGTTTGACGTGAAATCGAAACAGTTTGATAAGGCAAGGGCCCTCGTGGTGAACGGTTATTCAACGAGCATATAGAGGGCCGATGCCGTCAAGTAGATACATACACGCTAAACCAACACAACTATATACAAAAATGAAACACTCAGTCACGAGAAATGTTCAAACGAAATCCCAACAGTCCTTAGCAATTGTCAACACAATTAAAATGTCACTCATATTTAAATTAAAATCTTTTCAATTCCCCATACAAGACAAAAAAAAAACAATAAATAAAACAAAATTTATATCAAACAATTTCGTAGACTTTCAATTGATTAAATGAATTATTAATTTATTTTTTTAATTTTTCTTTCACTTTTCTGTTAAGTTTCAAACGAATAAGATTCTCGTGTTTATTTCTATCTATTTATTTTGCCTTGTTATATAGTTGCGACACATTATTGCATCAGTTAAAGTTTGGTCCGAGTCATAAACAGAATAGAGGAGTGAAATAGAGAGCGAGAGACGGAAAGAGAAAGAGAGAGTGGCGGAAGTGACAAACTTCCGTGTTCTACCGTACGAAAGTGTCTCACTCAACACCTTCAGAATACACACACACACACACACACACACACACACACACACACACACGTATATACATAGTGAATATATGTATATAGCACGTTGTTACAAAACTTGTGAATAACGACACTGGGAAAATGATTATCACACACGAGGGACATTCGTCCATCAAAATCAAAAAATCATTTATCTATATTAAAAAAAATTCCCCTCTTTGAAATAAAATTATTTCTTTTTTTAATTATACACATGACTCGTTTTCATCTTATATAATAGAAACTAATATATATATATACATGTATATATATATATATATAAAAGAAATTCTTATGAAATAAAATATACTTTGACAATGTCAAGTTGTATGGTAACACCATTGAAATATTTTTATCTTTCGGGTGATGAAAAGAAATAAATATATGTATCTGTGTGTGCATTAAAGATATATCAAAAGACTTTCGACTCTTTTCATGGCTGTTGACATGCCTTTTTTTTTTTATTTATTATTATTGTTGTCTTTTTTTTTCACATTCCTCCTCTGTGAGGTTTCTCTATATTTATTGTTATTATCATTATTATTATTATTATGTCTTTTACGTGTCATCATGAGAGTGGAATTGAAGAGATTAATGTTTATATCTAAAATGTAAAATAGAATACCTTTTAAAATATTGTCATCTTCATTTTCACGTCTGCTGTTGTCATTTTAATTTATATATGTATTTTATTTTTTATTCTTTATCATTTATTTTTTGGCACTGTGTGTGTGTGTGTGTGTGTGTGTGTTGGTTTTTTTCATTCTACTTTTCCTTCGTCTTATTCTACAGATATCTATACTATAATTTATTTCAAGCTCCAATAAATTTCATCACAATTTTTATGTTGTTATATACGAGTGTGTGTGTCTGTGTATGCACAGGGGGTATCTACTGTTTTCTTTGTTATTTTTTTTTTTATGATTTTTTATACTTCGTTTTGCCATTAATTCTTTGTAAATGTGTACATATATTATTTTTTTTTTAATCAATGTGCACATCATTGCACAATGAACGGTTTTGTTTTCGTATTGTGGTCAATATAATTTTTTCCGAATCATTGAACGCTAAATTTGTTCGAGTGTAAATTTTTTTGAACAGTCAATGAATTTAATTCTATTTCAACAATAAAAAATATTTCAATCTTTCTGTTTGCTTTTCATTTCCACCAGATATTATCTTTTTATTTTATTTTTCATGGCACTGCTTTCAAAGAAAATACTATTTACAAATTCATTTTCAATTATTTTTTGTTCTCAAAATTTCACTGATGAAAAAACCGAAAAAAAGAAAGAGAATAAATAAATAAAAATTGTGAAACATCATCGATATAAACTCGAAAGTTCCCAAGTAATTCACAAGAAATACAAAATATCAACTATGCATATTTTCGTTGGTATTACAAAGAAATATTGAGAACTTGTGAGAATGTAAAAGTAAATGGAATGTCAATGAGTGTCAATGTCATTTTCACTCATCCACCAACAAATCCTACATCACTGCTTCTACCATCGCACATTCACCTCTTAAACACACTTGACAATTTCCCCATTCACATTCCTCTTTATCCATTGCCATTCATTTCGAAACCCACCGTGAGACGAGTGGTGAAATATAAAAAATTCAGCATGGAACTTTCGTCGTTTTTCCGTAGCGAGTGAAAAATAAAAAGAAGATGAAAAAAAAGATAGAAAAAAAAGTGATAGGGAAGAACTGTTATGTGCCACCACCATCCGGTTTCTCACCTTCTTTAGTTTTTCATTTTTTATTATTTCTTTTTCGTATACACTCACGAGAGGTGCTCGCGCACCACCAGAGCCATCTCTTCACATTGAGCATTTCAAGAATTGAAAGGTCTCATTCTCTCTCTTTTAAACGGATTGCTCGTCGAAGCGTTCGACCGTGATTCTGATGCTTTCCTATATTCTTTATACATATACTACTACTATGTATATATTCGTCGATTCCTTCTATCCGCCTTCGTCTTCCACCTAAAATAATCCTAATACCACTATCAATTTTTTTTTATTATTATTTATTTATCTTATATTTTTTATTTGGTGTCGGGAATTTTCTCTGGACGTAGAATAAAATGCGTCGTCATACGAATTTTCTCACTCTCCCCATCGCACTCATGTTCATGTGTCTTTTTTTTTTTTTTTTTCCTTACGCTCCGACGAATGCGATAAATCCGCTCAGAACTCACCCGATTCATTCGTTCTGCCATCTCTCGCTCACACTTTTCACATTTATATATATCTACTTTGAAAATGGTCCAATGCTACGGTCTGCGAGAGTCAACTGCAAATCTACCCCGACAGTTACATTATTACCTGACAGTTCAAAATGAATAATATCTTATAAAATATTTATATGTTATTCCAAAAACTTATGATGACGAGAATGAAATGTGCAATCCTGTTATTTTTTTCTCTGATGGCATCTTCAAATAAAATCATACAACACACTCAACAGTATATTAAAGTCAACATTAATTTTGTTTTTTTTTTTTTTTTCAATACACTATGAATATATTCAGATAAAATTATAAAAAAATAAATAAATGTCGAAAGATAACAATGGCGCGAGAGCAATTACGAAATAAATTAAAAAGTTTTTCAAATTATGTAAAAGTAAAAACGAAAATACTATCAACTTTGAGAGGAGCTTCATGTTCATCATCATCAAGTTTTATTTTATATTGTAAAACAATATTTAAAAAAAATAATCAACATAAAATATTAAGTTAATATTTTTTGTATATTTCATAATTACTCATTTTATTGATGCAATATATGGAATGCTAAATACATGTAATAAAAACAGCCAATAGAAAAAAAGCAGTAAAATTCATAGATTTGTCTGTGAATAGACATACAGATACTGCCACGTTGTATAGTTCTTTGAGTATAAAACTTGAAACAGCTGCAATGCTATTTTTAGATAATTGCATTTTTATATATAGTCAGCCTTTGTTAATTGAATAAAATTGCACTGTTGAACTGAAACAAATCAATAACCGTTTTATGCAAGTCTGACCAAAGTGGCACTTTACTACTCAGATGTATTTTCTATTTTTACTTTCTGTAATGTCTAAATATATCATTGTTAACATTCTAATAATAATAATAATTATTATTATTGTAGTAACAAATATGGTGAAAATTAAATTTTTGATAAATTCAATTAAAGATAATTTCCACTCTGATGTATTTTATTTTCGTTCTTGTGGTTTTATATTTTGACATAAATTTTCCGCATCAACTCGTTGATGTATTGCGATTATAATCCTCTTTGGAGTTTTCAACAGTTTCGAAAATTTGCATTACATCGAGTTTGAAAAGTGCCAGAGTCAACGTATCATCCCACCCAACCACCCACTTTCTTTATCCTATAAACCAATACACTATTTTTCCAATATATAACATTTTTTCTGTGTATAAAAATTCACCAATGTGCAGCAATATAAATCGCGCAAAAAAAATTATGAATAATAGATGCAATTAAAATCAAATTATTTTTATATTAATAAAGTTTCATGAAAATTTTTTTTCATTTCGATAGATTTTCATATTACCCAGTGCCCCCAATTTTTTTTTTATTTGCTCTATTACTCTTTGTTTCTCATTATCTTTTTTTTTTTTTTTTTTTTTTTCTTTTTTTAATTCATTTTTCCCTGCGGGGCCCCCCGACAATTCGCCAATATTTACTTTTTTTTTTTTTCTCCTCTCTCATTCTTTCTATTGTACATTCACCAACATTTTCTCACTCGTTGCATCCACTTCGAACCTCTGTTTGACCGCGCACCTCCTCTCTCTCTCTCTCTCCCTTCTACTCACCGGCTGTGCGCCAGAGTGAACGAAAATTATTGAATAAAAATTAATTCTATCTCCCGTGATATTTAAAACTGCAACGAGATATAATATCGCCACGTATTTATTATCATTCTTATTCATATATGACCTCAACACAATCGGTGAATTTTTTTGTTTTAGTTATCATCGATATTCAAATTTTCTATATCCTCTCTTTTATATCCAATTCTATTGTACAAATAAAAATTCAACAATCAATCTATTGTTCTCAGCCGATATATCTTATATTATATTAAATGAATAAACAAAAATAACAATTGTTCATTGATAATAACATCAATTGGCAGTAGTGAAATATTGTTTTGGTCCAACGTCATCGTTCAATGGCAATTATTAAAATAGAACGGAGAAAAAATATTTACAAATGTGAAATACAAAAGAAAGAAGTGAAAGAATTTTTTTATACAAAAAAAATAATAATAAACAAATATGGCTTTCATTTAAATCCAAATACACGTATGATAATCACCAATGACATGTCAATACGTGATTCCCACATGTACAAATAAATATATACTTACACACAATATTGATATACACACATGTGTACTAACGTTTGTATATATATAAACCCTTATAAATCACCAGTCAAACGACTTTCGGCGTGGTTTCCCTCGAATCTCTCCCCATAGACCAACATTATATTTATTCATAGTGTCGGGTTACGTGAGTGTGAAAGGTCACAGAATATCTACACACTATATATATATATATATTTACCTTTTACTCTATTTCGTCCTTTCGTTCTCATGTTGCTAAATATATATTTACTTCTGCTTGCATTACATGCGAAACAAACTTTCACGAGATGCGAACGCGCATCCGATCTGATAAGAATACCGCCTTGTAATATATATATATATATATATATATATATATATATATATATATAAATAGAAAAGTGAACTATATACAAAGCACCTTCTCCCTTAGACTTTAAACTTGGTACATAACCTCTAATACGTCTAAACTATTGTTTTTTCTATGGGTCAACTTTATTTTTTATTTCATTTACATCCTCTGCATTTTCTTCATTTATATTTAAATTCAACTTACATATCATTATATTTGCAATAAATAATATATAACAATTATACGATAGGATTTATTGTTTCAAATATATTTCGTATATATCAGAAAAAAATGTTTATATATGAATGGCATTTGCCAACTAAATAAATATAAAAACTTTGTGCGACATTAAATAAATTGAATGAATCTGTTATGAGTATGTGAAAATCGTGTTATTCGACATTGTATATATGATAAAGGAATAAAAATTATTATGTGTTACATATTACTACTACTACTACTACTACTACTACTACTACTGCTACTATGGCTTTGAGAATAAAGTAAAATTGTAGGGTGGTTTAATGACGCCGACGACTAATTTTACACGATTAGCAGAACCGGTCGTTAAAGTTAACAAAATAGATTAGTCAACGTGCGGAAGTAACGCCATCACGATCGCTCGCCCAATCCCTTGTCTCCTACATACACACATATATATATATATATATATATAGATTTGTAACCACATATATATAAATGTAACTACACTCTTCACTTTTATCTTCCACCGTGGTCGTGTCACGTGTTATCTTCTATTACACCATTCTACGAACCTTCGGGTTTTACTTTACCAACCTTCCAACCATCACCTTTATTTCCTTTCCCCTCATGGCACTCACATCCATACACGCACACACTCTCTAAATTAATGCCGCACTTCATGAATGGCTTCGCGCATTATGCATCACGTGGTTTCCCATATATCACACAATAATTACTCAAATTCAACTTAATTCTCTATTACAATAATTTTTCATTCGTATACGATGAATTTATAAAATTTTATATTATTTTTCAAATGATATATTTTCTGCTATTTATGTTGCAGATCTATCACACGCTCCATTTAAACAAATTCTGAAATGAACAATGGGAATAAAGGCGTATTTTCATGATGGCATAGCAGCAGCGATTTGGACGATTTTATTTACTGCCAATTAATCAAATAGTCCACTTTCTTTTTAACTTTTACTGCTATAACAGTTAATGGTGCGAATTTAATGCACTGCACTCGATTGGACAACGATCTACCACGAAAAATCGAGTGGTAGCCGCATTGCGCGCGCCAACCGGAAGACAATGAAGAATCAGTGGGAGTGTCGCGACTCGTAAAATCTCACTGCAGATCATTTGGAACGTTGGCCAACTGGTGGACGGTTGACGTTCACAAGAGAAGTTGTTTGTGCACATGCACTTGTATGTTTGTGTGTGCTCATGAGAGAGCGTATACGTGAGACAAAGCGAGACACAACTAGTAAATAGTGAGTGAGCGAGATGGTGCTGGTGGCGTTATCGTCAAACCGCCGCTGTGGAACGCCGATTCCGAGTCGTGCGGCAGCCGAGCGCGATTAACCGAGTTGAACAAAAAAAAAATAAATAAATAAATAAATAGATGGTAGAAAGAACGGACGAATTCAAACCAAAGCAAAAAGATTTTTTTTTTTCAACGGTTTCACGGTCAATACGGTACTCCATGACTGCAAATAAAATGGTGGAAGGCCAAATGTAACGCTCAAATAGCCACAATATGTGCATTGCGTGTGTATATAAATCTATATATCTTGCATTTATTATTATAAATAAAACAAATGATGGGGGTTACTGCACTATTGTGTAAATAAATATCCAGTAAGTGGCGATAAATTTTGTGACGAGACATTTGAAAAAGATATCGTAGCGTGATAAAATAGATGGAATGAGAGGCATTTGAATAATTAATTTATTCGAACTCAAGTGCAATAGCAACTCAGTTTATATATTGATAACATGATGGATCATGTTCATGTAAAAACTAAATATATGTCACGCAGTAATCCAAGCAAAATGGCGTGTGAAAAAGCATCGCGTAGATTGAGGGCAACGCTATTAAAAGCAACACGTCTGGGTATAGATAGCAAAGAAGTTGCTGCATTACCATCAGCAAAAAAATTAATACCACAACGTGATCACGGTTGGAGATTAGCTGTCTTTATGGTGCTGATGTTTGGTGGCGGTGTGGTCGTTGCTCTTGTCTGCATGGCAAAAAATGGTTGCTCACGAATCGAGGACATTGTGAGTATTACTAACTGATTAATCACTAATATTAATTATCGCATTATCCTCCCCCATGAATTATTATCCAATTAACACTCACACGTCAATATCACATAGTTAAACAATTTAAAAATTACTGTCAAACTAAATCCCCAAGATGTTTGATGAAAAGCGGTTAGTGCATGTCATGTCACATTGAGATTCGATTAAACGTCCGGCTTCTCTATATAGACAACATAAGAGGGAGAGCAGAGTAGGAGAGTCAACCCCAGGGATAAAGATGGTTTGTGCTAGATTGGACAACAACACGCTAAAGCATTATATCCCCTTGATCTGCTCTGGTCTACGTGCGTGTGTGTATGTAGGTGTGTTTGCGGCCACGTGTTTGTATGTAGCCAAAGTGCTTCATTCAATGTCCCGTGGATTTTCTCCAAAGTGTGTTGAACACAATGTTTAGTGGTTTAGGTGAAGCCATGACAAACTCGTGAAGACAAAGCGACCAAAAGAGTAAAAGAGGGTTTAAAGGTAAAAGGATAAAGCAACAATATCACGTACAAAAGGCTTTAATATTATTTAACTTTAGCCCGGGAAAAATCCGAATCTTGGAATTGGTGCTATCGACGCAATTGTTAACGCATTTGGGGCGATCTGAATTGAGGGTTCACCATTAATAGAATGTGAATACGGGGCTATCCGCAATGAAGAGGTTAGCGGTCATGGCTTTGGATGTGTGAATGGTGGTGCCCCGTCAATGTGAAGAGTGCACGCGGTAAGAGGAATGATGAGTCTGTGCGGACGGACGACGAAGTTCCGGGTTTAGAGAGTTGGTTGCAAGAGGATTGCTATGTGTGTGGCCTGCGGCTGCATTTCGAACGAGGGTGTTCGAAGCTAACGGGAAGTGGGTTTAAACCATCACCACTACTACATGGTAACACTACCAGCATCATCAACCATTGTACAAGAACATGGTATGGCAACATTGTGAATGGTGCCGGTGAATGTGTGAACGTGAAACTACTACTAAGCAATATGGAGTATGAGGAGTTCCAGTCGATCAACTATAAATCACAGTATTCATGGATAAAAATTCCATTCCAAGTGCACACGAGGAATGTGTTGGTATGTGACATATAGAAAGGAATGACGGAGGGATACAACCCCGTTGGTTCTTCCATACTACCTGTCTGCTTTATACCTCATCCTTCACTCTTCATTGCCACAGTGGCATCTGTCTATTGGTTCTGATCGTGAAAAACGCCAGTTGTTGAATGGTGATATGTGAATATATATACATGTATGTATGGTTCGATATGCGATCAACTCCCTGAACAAGCACCAAAGTTTTTCTTTGAAATCCAGTGACGCGCGAATGTATGTTTGCCATCTCATATGTCAATCATGTGGAAGATTGTGTATATGTTCTCTCATACATGTCTTTGCTATTGACAAAAAAATTTACGAGAGACCACGATATTTTTACTTTATTACTTACAAGTGAAATATTACACAGTATATTTATTTAATTTTCATTGGAGGCTATGTCTGTTTAACTCGTTCAAGAAGAGTTTGTGCATTTTAGAATGCATTCACATAAAAACAAAAAAATGATATTGAAATGAAAATGTGCAAATGGAAATTTGAAATAGCAGTCACGTTTACGGAATAAATTTTGTGTTCCTACCAAACATATGTACACTGCCACTCTCTTCGGGTCTGGGTTTTGTCTCACCAATGTAGCATATGGCGTCATGCTGTGCTGCACGCAACCCAAGAGCGCAGTATGACATTGTTGGAATGACCTCTACAGGGACATGGACCAATGTCCACATAACGAGGGTTGACTTGGTGGACGACCCGTCATTCATACTCGCAAATTCTGTTCGTTCCTCTCTGTGTTGTCACCCTCTGGAGCGTTGGTGGCGCGGTTTAGCGGTTGCATATTTGTGACGCAAATCGGGACAAACCTATATACGGTTTAATTTCACTGCATGTCATCTCCATCTTGTTCTCGCGCACTCACACACTCCCTCTCTGTCTCGCTGAGGTATTTGTAACATAATATGCAGCCATAATTTCAATGATAACGCGGTGACAGGTGTACGGTATATAACCACGCTCTCAGCATAAGTCACGAATATATTCGTGAATTGTAATATTGCAATATAACTGAGAGAGAACGATGTGTACAGTCAGTTGGTATGTTATCAATTCATTCGTCTGTGTCTAAATCTTAATCATACACAATATACTACTGAATAATGAACGTTCATAATTGCTGATGAAATAGCAATCAGACTTACGGAAAATTCATGTAAGCCAAGCGGAAAAAAAAAAATAAATATACATATATATATATATGTATATATAATATATATTAAACGAAGAAGCGCAAACAAAAAGTTTTTGTAAAACATGGTGTCGCAACAATTTCGTGAATTGAATAAATTTAAATATATTTACGTATGTTTCGCAGCCTCATTTGCATTTAAATTGATTGTCAAATATGCACAAATACGTGATCGACAATCGGATACCTCAATGATGATTGATAATTGTCATTGATGATAAAAATTTGGCAAAGATACATCGAGTAGTTATAAAATTCGAAAATTTCGTTGGAAACAAAGACAAATAATTCATGTCTCATGTCGCAGAATGTACAAGGTGTGTTCTTAATTTCGCGTAACAATTCTAAAATAAGGGTGTTGCAACATATTACATCAAGATGAAGAAATGGTGGAGTGAAGATAGCATGTATAGAGTTGCTTGATGGTATATATAAAACTATGTAAGATCGTGCGCTCAAGATCAATGAGTTAAAGCGAGAAAATACTTCCGACACGAGGTGCCTCCACGATATAGGGAGTGTTTTGGGAATAGGGCGGTGCACGATGAAGGATATAAGATGGAATAGAAAGGGGTGAAGTTTAGATGGAGGAATGTAGGGAGCCCACCAGATCGATTAGGTCTCGGAAGTGGAGCGATAAACATGACCTATGGTCACGCTCCGCTTCGCCGGACCGACGTTGGATCCTTCAACCGTGAATGCCGAGACACTGGGCGCACTCGTCCATTTCTCTCAACTCTTGTTTTTCTTGTCCACCTCTTCAATCCTCCTATAGAAAAAAAACATCACCTTATACTCTTATTCTTCTTTACACACTCCCTTTCCTCCTGCCACGTTCTTTTTAATTTTTATTGTTCGTTCACCTTCAAAATAAGAAAAGTGTAACACTTTAAGACATTAGCGTCTATAAATCTTGAGAAATTACCGGGCGATAGTTGGGTTGTGGCCGCGTCGTCATCACACAAAACAACCCACACAGCTTCCCCAACTTTTTGAAGTGAGTGGGTTTTCAGACATTAGTGTCTTTCTCCTGTCAGGATTTTTCTTTTGTTTCGTAATTTGTATTTTTCTTTCTTGAGTTCAGATAACAGATGGGCAAAATGGCAATGACAAAGTAATGAAAAATGCAAGTGTGAAAAATCGTATGTTCAAATTCTTTTTTAATTTCGCTATTTGCCTGATTATTCAATATTTTATTTGTACGAGGAGCAAATATCAAGTCGATTGGTGGATAATTGTTGGATGACGGTTGACTACATATTCTGGTATATAATTTCCTGTGTGGAAACCAGGTCATATGATGATGAGAGACGGATGAATGAACATCAAGTGAACGTTGGAACCGATCATTAGGGTGCTCTCGAACTCAAGGATTCGATTTCTTTTTAAAATCGATCCCTCAAGAAAATGAAAATAATTGATAATATTATTGTGTGCTATTACCTGCATGCTAATTGGACAACATTATTTATATGATACTTATCTACCTTGATCTCTTCCAAAGTTAACGAAGGAAAATAATTAAAACAAATTGTATTTATGTTTTCATGCTGATATTTATATTAAATAAGTATGTTTTTACATTTTTGCAATTGCTTACACAATATATGTATATTATTGAGACTGAATGTGGTTTTTATGATAAGTGATATTACAATTATTTGTTTTTGAGTTTTATATACGTTATTTTGGTTGTGTATAGATCGATGTTGATTATTAACCTTCGCGATAATACGGAAACGATAAACAGATCATTATCTGTTTCGCATTTTGGACTATCGACAAATCCAATATTTCTATTTACCCCCTGGAAAGAAGAAATAAATAATATAGATAAATCAATTATGTATGTCTAAAATATTTCTGTTTGATTCAATTGGGATTTGTGTTAACCACAACATTGTCAGACTGACTCTACAAATACATTTGCAATTATATTTTATTTTTAATTATCGCGGTATGCTTTGAACTGAAAACCCGAAGAATCGATGAAATATTTGAAATTAGTTCATTAGAATTTCACATGGTAGAAATATGAAACAAATTTCAATTCCGTTATTGTGAATGTCATACAATAAATATTATAAAAGAAAATAGAAAATCAATGTATCGTGATAATTATTCGAATTGGCAATATGCTACTTGTATTCTGTGCAATGTTTAAGTGAACACAATTTAGTATGAATTAATGTAAACAAATGAAATGTAATTATTGCATAATTACTGAATATGCCGCCTAGAAGTGGCCCTAGGCCTCCTGTTATTGCCTTCACAAGGTTCGCCGGAGCACCAAAGGCCTCAATCATCATTCTACAAAGAATTAAATATTGGTTTTCTGTTAAATGAACTTGAAAGTATTAACAATTTAACAAGACTAAAAAATCACTGGAACTCACGATAAAATGACTACCACCACCACGACACTCTTGAGACTAATTAAATTCATAATGGATGATTTCGGTCAACTTATCAATCGCATTAAGAACGAGGAATCGTTAACTGACATTACAGATGATTTTTATTGTTCATTTATACTCACGAATTCGTTTATTTTACTTGCAATGAAGCAGTGATAATAATATTCTTTTATTTTAATTAAGAAAATGGCAAAAATATTATGGCTTCTCGTTGTTGATGTCAAGTAAGTAATTTATTTTTCTTTTCAGACATTTGATATAATATTTTTATTTATGCAAATATGAAACCGGAAAGTACTTGATGCCTAACCAGGAATATCTAATTCTTCTTTCCAATTATATAAACATAGATTGATGAGAAGGAATATATTTGAAAAAACTAAATAAATTTATATATAAAATTAATGCTTTTTCATTTTTTTTTAAATTTTAATTGTAATCGTAGGAATGAAATATTCGAACATCAACACCATCATCACCAAGAGAAAAAATAGCAATAGGATGAACGCATACGCCTCCAAAGAACTTTTAATTGTCGCAAAACACAGCAACGTCGGCCATTAATCACTCTCACCAAAATGTATATATATATATAAAGATAGAGGAATAATTGTTCTCATGTTCTCATGGGCGTTGTCATAAAATAACCAACGAAGAAAACAAAAGGGGCAATCAAAATAAAAACAAAAGAAATTTAACCTAGCAATTCATATTTCACCATTGGAGCTTTTTTTCGCCCTATCTCAACCAGGAATAAATTAAACTCACAAATACTAGTGATCCTGTTGTTATCAAAATGAAAAAATTATATGAGATAGATAAAACAGAATGTTGATATGCACTTAACAACATGCCATAAAAATTTCCTGTTACACCACGTCGGCACCTCACCTATTTGCGACAAAAAAAAAATGAAATAGCGCAAAAGCTAGCACAACCTTATATTCGAAAATTACCCAAACATTTTTCAGACGAGTGTGAGGCGCTCGTATTTGTTGACGTGTGGTTATAACCGTTCAAACATCTCATACCATTTCCAACGATAATGTTCAGTATACTTACTACCCCAAACATAAAAACCATTGCAATATGTACATACATATATACAAGTTGACTAAACCCCTCACTTCAACATAGTTGAACCTCACATTTTCAGAAAGCGCGCACAACACCTAACTCGACATGACTATCATCGGCAAAAGTCATATCGTATTGAACCACCATTCCTCGTCATTTCGTCCTTCAATTCCCCCATAAGGCCGACCCCCCATCTAACAAACGCGCAGTAAAGGGGTGAAAATCCGTAGCAACCCAACCATACTTCCATTCCAACTGTCAATGCTTCTAGGATGGGGTGAGTTTTACGAGGGGCTTTCACCCTATGCGGATTTTCACCCGTTTCCGTGAATTAAAGTCAAAGTCATCCATGGCGGTGTATACACATATACACATGGAGATACCATGTTACCGAAAATCGTTACGGAAATACGTAATGAAAGGAATGAGTTGGCGTTTGCTCAATTGGAAGAGTGATTTGATGGTTAAAACGATGAAGGTTTTCATTGTTCATCAGTGGGGATCGGTTTGGTTCACTTTATCTGGTCAATCACACTTGCAATCGACTCATGATTAATAGACAATGTATATCTGAATAGGTGTGTGTTTCAAATACAACGCAAAGCTCTCTTATACTGATCAACTGATTCTGATGAATTAGGACAATGACCGCTTTGTGTATCATCAATGCCTGTTTCCGAATCCATTCATTGAGCTGTGTCCTCTTGTTCCATCTAACCAATTATTGGTATTCTACTGATTGGTCGGATGGAAATTGATAATCACACAATATAACAAAGATCCTGTTTTATTTTGTACCAATTAGCAGCAAATTTTCGCAAATATCCAACTGATGACAATTTAAGAATGGATCAAGTTTAATTGGATTGTTAATTGTTCCATCACTTATTACTGTGAAATGAACTATTCCACATTGGATTCTCGTGTTGGATACGATCGTCAATTGTACACCGCCAAAACCACTATCGGATAAATGGAAACCACAAAATCCTCGTGGTTGGCTAGGCCACTATTAAATGGGGTCAAGCGGACCTACCAATAGTCTACCTTTTCAACCGCCCATTCCCCCGTCATCCTTCGTCCACTGTCAATATACCGGCAAGAAGGGGAATGAAAAAACATAGAGGGAGATGTAAAAAAAAAAGTTGCTTAAAGGTAACCGAGTATTGTGAAACCACCGTCGTGTATCGTAAAACCGCAACTGTATTTATTCTCCTGGACTCTCAATATTTCATGTGTCTTGAGAAGTGGGTTGGAGTAGTATATAGGGGTGTGTTGGCTGACAAGGCACGTATCCAGTGTCTGTGAACCAGCAGATAAGCTTGTATAAAAACTAAATTCACAATGTTTTTTTATTTTTTATTTTTTTTTTTCACTTGCTTTCGTAAATGATATATTTTTCAGAAAATATACTAAATGTCACGGGACGTCTTTTACTATTTATATTGCAAAATTTAACGGCAATTTTGGGGTGAATTGTGTATACATATATGGAAGAGCCAGTTCTATTGTCTTTTGGATCCTTTTGTCAGTGGATAACGAGTTTTTTGTTTCGCAACGCATCAGAACATACCAAACAAACTAAACAGACAATCCTACATGAAACTATTTCAGTTGGCAAATTCCAATTTGAAACTATTTTGTATACAATTCTATTGCACGTGATTTAATTGAAGATTCTATCGTTTCATTAATAGCATTCTTCAATTTTTTTATTTTCAATAATAATAATTGCAAACAAAAAAATGTAAATGTCAAAGAACAAACTCTTGAAAAAGCTTTTATTACTTTTCGTTTGTAATGTGAACAAATGCTTTCAATTTTTTTCATCTTTATAATTAAAAATTTGACATATATATGTATCGATTGTCTTATTTAAAATAAACATTGAATAAACGGCAATTTATCAGTATGAGATGTATTGAGCCAAATGTAAATTCACATTGGCCAACTGTTACCAACTATGTATTAGTCGATCGAATAATAATTATATGCACGATATACTGCCAAAGTTGAAGACCTAACATTTACTAGGTATATGCCCATAGATATAATACACAGGTAAATGTAGAACCATCATAGAACACGCAATATCAAGAGACATGAAACTATTGATGACCAATTTTATTTGTATACAGAAATATAAGCAAAGAAACATTCCCTTTTTTTGTATTAATTTTAATGTGTAACATTAAATGTTGAATACACACGAACAAATAAAATCACCCTGTATTTCTATACGCCTCTCTGTTTTGTTCATGTTCACGATAAAAAGCATTTGATACCATCAAACAAAATACAGCTGAAAGCAAAATGAAACGTTCGTGTGTGACACAGCAGAATATATAATATATTATTGATCACTGAATATATATATATATATAGAGAAGGCGGCGAGTGATTGAGGAAGATTGAAAGAATAATGAAGGTGATATCGCAGGACTTTGAAATAGACAAGCACGGATAAAGTGGAAGAGAGGGTGAAAGGGAGAGTTTGGTTGAAATTGTTTGGCGTTGTCACAAAAAAAAAAAAAAAGGTGGAACGAGAAAAAAATAAGAGATAAAAAGAACTGATCAATGGATGAGAGGTTTCGGCGTTTGCAATTACATCCTGCTGTGAGCTTTATTGAACAATTCTTTTATTTTTTTTTTGTTTCGAGCATTTTCAAAGCTCGCGTTAATTAAACAAAATAATTAAAGGAGTAGAGTATTCTCTCCTTCTCTGTTTCGGATTGTATGAAATTTTGTTTTTTTTTTATTTTTCGTTTTTTGGAAAATAAATGATTAATTGTAATGATGATATTTAATTTTGTATAAGTTTATTATGTTGATAACAACTGTTGATTTTACAATAAATTATATTAACATTATTTATCTTTACGCTGTTATTTTTTCTTAGTTGTTTGCAGTTATTAACATCTTTGATGAATATGTTCGAATATGAGGTACGGCTGAAATAAATATCTCCAATGACAGTCTGAAAAAAAAAATAAACGAATAATACATAAAAATTAATTCCGAATAACTGGAAGATTTTCGTTTAATTCCGTTCAATTTTATGCAACAGAAAAAAATGAAAAAGAAGCAAAGTGAAACCGTCACAATATTCAATTGTAGATGCAATTTTTGTCTTTTAAATTTTAATACTGTTAAGGAACAAACTGTGTACTGATATATAAAATAACTAGACCAATTATTTCGCAAAAATGTTAAATAGAATTGGATTCAATCACCAGTTGTAGCGGATCATGAATATCTTTAGTAGAAACCGAATGTGATTGTACTAATAAACGTCTCGATTGGAAACTGTTGATTCAAGTGTTATACCAGTGACGATAAGATAAACAGACTTTTGGTTGGAAATATATGAGACGAGAACAAAGTTGAAATGAAGTTATGGATTCGATTACTTACTGTTTGATTGATGGTCCTTATTTGTTGTAGAATTCAAACAAGACTACCGCCCCCGACCGCCTAATAAGGGACCGATTAAGGGTAAATTTTTTAGTAAATCACCAACTATAGGTATACCACCAGCCATGGTACCTGTCATCAATCTACGCAAAAAATTATTTTACTGAATAAATAGAGATTTATCATTATTATTCTAATTTTAGTTAATATAATATGGTAACTTACGTTGACAGGAAAAACACAAACACCAAAAACAGAACTTGAATATAGTTTGAGAACATCTTTAACGTCGTGGAAGTATTGATAATTAACAGAAAGAGAAAACTTTCACTGATGTAACAAACAATTTTTCATCCCAATTTATACCTGTGAAGTTATTTATTTATTTATCTCACAATCAAAGATGAATAATCACATTAATTGAAACCATTGTAATTAATTTCATGAGTATTTTCATGGCAGTTAATCATGATATTTACTGCATTATTTTTATTTATAAAAACGAAACAAGAAATATTTTATTTTTTTTACCGTTTCTGTCGAAATTCGAAATATGCAAATACCATTTGATGGCAAGGAAAAACATGTGCGAATAATTTATAACCTTTGAGTAAACGACATACCATGATGTCCAATCACTTCAATCAATTGTAACTGTAAAAATATTCCTTATCGTGTTTTTATAACTTATACTGCTATGTCACGAATGTTTAACACCGCAACGCTAATACGAAATTGTTCATAATATTTGTATAAACAATTTAAAGAAAAAAAGTGACAACTGATCTTTCAATTTTAGAAAAATAATTTTTAGCGTTAAACAGAAATTGAATTAGTACTGCGACTGACGTTGATGTGAAAATTATTACAATGAAAACTTAAATGAATCTTACCCACATATTTTAGTATGAATAATATTTGGTAAGATATTTTTTTATTGCGACAATATTAGATGGGAATATATTTTGTGCTTCATTATTGGAATATTTGAATATTAATTTTTTATTTCAATAATGTCAATATATTCTGGTGAAAGGAGACATAAAGTATTGATGATTGTCGCAACCAGAGAGCGAGTGCAAAGCTAATTTACGTGAATAGAAACTGTCATCAATTTTTTTATAATTTGTTGTTAACATTACAAATAAATCAAATTTTCTTTATTGACAATTAAAAAATAAATATTCCACATGAACAAAATAATTGTTATTAATAGAATTAAATTGTTCTTATAATTGCTATGCAACTTTTGATAAAAATCGTCATCATTTGGATCATGCAAAGAATATCAGTTAATTAAAAATGATTTGGTATTATAGCATGAAATATTCCAATTGCGAATATATTGGAACAAGTGTAATACAAATTATGATAAGATAATTAAAATTGTAATGAGGAAATATAGGAAGATAAAATTAAAAATGATTTATGAAATTACTAATTTCTCATTTAATTGATAATATTACACTTTTTACAGCAAACAGAAAAAAAAATATTTCAGATATGATGAAACTTAATCGTTGACATTTCATTAATATGAAAATTACTTCTGACAGACGCTGGGAACTAACTCCAAATATCTTTAATAGCCAAAAATTTAATGTTTATTTACAAAATGGACGGATCTTTAAATGAGGTGACATAACAATAATAATATTTATATCGGACAATTTTTGTCTACATTCAACACAATCCGACAGGGATAGTAATATTTCAATCCTCATTAATGAAAATATTTTCTATGTGCTTTAAATGAAGTTTTATTGATGATATTTTAATACAATACTTTTGATTACAATTTTTGAATTGATAAATAATTATAAAATCTAATATAGATATGAGATATGGCACTTGAACTTTTTTCAAGCGAAGCTATTTTTATGTGAAATATGATTACGCAAATGATGGATAGTTCTGTAAGGCTGGATGTGCTATTCCATTCTCCCATGGAGTTGCGGTTCGATATGCAGCAGGAGCATATTGAAGAGGTGTATAATAAGTTGCTGGATTAAGAAGTGAATAATAGAGTAAAGATTGAGCTGGGCTATTATAATATGTGAGTTGAGGTGCAAATGGGGTAGCTGGATTAGCAAACGGTGCTGCAGGTATAGCCGGGGCTCCGAACGGAGCTGGTGCCGCAGGCAGAAGCGGGGCTTTTAAAGGTTGTGGTCCTGCAGGCAGAGCCGGGAGTCTTAAAGGTGTTGGTCCTGCAGACAGAGCCGGGGCTTCGAGAGATGCTAATGCTGGGTTATAAGGTGAAGCTCGCGCTGCTACAGATAGATCGACTGATACATGAGCAATCAATCTAAATAAAAACAAAAAATAAAAATCAATAGAAACTTTTCAATTTTATAAAATTAACTATTAACACTACATTATAATGAGAATTTCACAATAACTCACAGTGATGCCAGTACTATTGCACAGAAAAATTTCATCGACATGGTTCACAGTAACAAGTTTTCAATGAACAATAAATGAAAAAAACTTGTGGGAATATACAACTGATGATCATCATCTTCATTTATATCTACCGCTTAATTTATCTTGCAGTGAGAATAAATTGATTTTTGCCATAACGAGATAGCACAATATTAACTTACATCAACCGAAATTCATTGACAAATATTTTTATAATTTTTTATTAATAATTCATAAATTATTCATTTATTTTTTAAATATTTTGATATAATATTATCCGTCCACAACTACTGGAAGAAATTTTTAAATAGCGTATACATATACACACAATAATCAATCGACAATCCGATTTCTAATATGCGCATTGTAATCGATTAGTGTTTTAAAACGTAAAGTATTTTTATGTGATACCTACAATCATTTCAGTCGAATTTGATTCCCAATGTCACTATTAGAGCTCAAAATTTCGTGGCAATGTCTTTCCATTCTGTACCGAAACAGTGTACGGAATTACAGAAATTTTTTGTACGAAATGTATAAGTGCTATTATTTGATGGTCGTTAGGGAGCTGATGCTCCCGAGTCAAATAAACTCTTATAATAATAATGATAATAATAGTAATAATAATAATAATAATAGCCAATTTTAAAAAGAAAAAACACAAGAGTTAGTAACAATTTGTCATTTTATATAAACAATATAATTGCTATTAATTGTATGAAATTTTTGCCATGCAAATTTTAATAAAATCGACATTTGCATCAGGCAATGAAAATATGATTTTGTAGTATAACATGAAATATTTCAAATGCAAATATGTTGAAACAAGTGTGGTGCGAATGATGATAAGATAATTGAAATTTTATTGAAGAAATATAGGAATATGAAAATGAAATTGATTTATCAAGATACTAATTTCTCATTCGATTGATAATATTAAATTTTTCATAGCAAATAGAAAAAACATATTTCAGATTTAATTTAATGAATTGAATTTATTGTTTATTTACAAAAGTGAGAGATCTTTGAATGTTACAACGGATCTATAAGAATATTCATACTTGATGAATTTAATTTATATTCAACACAGTCCGAAATGAATAATAATATTTCCATTATCTTCAATGAAAATATTTCTTATGTACTTTTAATGAAATGTTATCGATGATATCTGATACAATATTTTTGTTTACCACATTCAAAGTAATAAATATAAATTAAATATAACATAAATATGGATAACTAAAGATGATATTTGAAATAAAATAAATATAAATACCCAATGTGAGAAACTCTTGCATCGCATTATTGAGAATTGAAGAAGATATAGAACTTATACTCTTCTTAAACGACGTTAATTTCATGTGATGCATGACTACACATATGATGGATACTTCATATAGACTGGATAGGCCATTTGAGTTGGAGCTCGCAATAAAGCAGGGGTTGCACGTTGATCCGGTGCATGATAAGCCTCAAGATCGGGTGATGCATAATAAGCCATAAGTGGAGTTGGTGCGTAATAATATGCAAGTTGAGGTGCAAAAGTTGCTGCTGGTTTTACAGCTGGTACTGTAGGTTGAGCGGGGGCTTTTTGAAGAGCTAGTGGTGCAGACATTTGAATAGCTGTAGCTGGAAGTTGAGCTGCAGGTTTAGCTGATGCATAAAAAGCTGCGGGTTCAGTTGATGCAGGTTGAGCTGGTGAGTAATAGTATGCAATTTGACCTGGTGCAAAACTTGGAGCTGGTTTATTAGCTGGAGCAGCAGGTTGAGCTGCAACTAGTTCAGGAGCTGGAGCTGCAAGTTGGAATGCAGGTTGAGCTGGACGTCGAGCTGCGCGCTGTGCTGCTGGTTGTGTTGCAGTTTGTGCTGCGGGTTCAGCTGATGCTGGTTCAGCTGCTGTATAAAAGTATGCGATTGGAGCTGGTTTATCAGCCGGAGCCGCGAATTGAGCTCCAACTGGTTCAGGAGCTGGGGCTGCAGCTGGTTCAGGAGCTGGAGCTGGCTCGGGAGCTGGAGCTGCAGCTGGCTCAGGAGCTGGAGCTGCAGCTGGTTCAGGAGCTGGAGCTGCAGGTTGAGCTGGACGTCGAGCTGCGCGCTGTGCTGCTGGTTGTGCTGCAGTTTGTGTAGCGGGTTCAGCTAATGCAGGTTCAGCTGCTGTATAAAAGTATGCAATTTCAGCTGGTGTAAAACTTGGAGCTGGTTTATCAGCTGGTTCAGGAGCTGGAGCTGGATCAGGAGCTGGGACTGCAGCTGGTTCAGGAGCTGGAGCTGGTTTAAGAGGTGGAGCTGGAGCTGGTTTAAGAGCTGGAGCTGGAGCTGGTTTGAGAGCTGGAGCTGCAGGTTGAGCTGGACGTCGTGCTGCGGGTTGTGTTGCAGTTTGGGCTGCCATTTGTTGAGGAGTCGCCCATACAGCCCTTCTAACTTTTATGTGTGGCTCAGCAATTGATAGATCAACCAATATATGACCAATCAATCTAGAGAAAACAAAGATCAATAGTAAATTTTAAATTACATAAAATTAATTATTGACACTGAATTATAATGACAATGTAACGAAAACTTACAGTGATGCCAGCACCATTGCGCAGAATAATTTCACCGACATATTTCACGTACACAAATTATCAATTACCAATCGATGCAGAATACTTGAAACGATATGCCACTAATGATTTTACATCTTAATTTATATCCACCGCTTAATTCATTTTGCAGTGCTTATAAGTTGATTTTTGCTGCAATCCGATCGCATAATATTGACTTACATGAATCAAAAGTTATTAATAAACATTTTCATCATTTTTTCTTAATAATCCACAGTTTATTATTTTCAATACAATTTGAAATAATGTTTTTTATTAGTAGAGCTATTGGAATAAGAAATTTTGGAATAATATATACATATATTGTTGAAATTACAATAATCAATTGATTATTTGATTTTCAGTATACACATTATAATCGGATGGTGTTTTAACAAGAAAAACACTTTTAATTTATATCTATAATTATGTCAAATGAATTTAATTTTCGATTGATTGCACTTATTTGAACCGGGATTATCATGGTAGTGTTCTTTCATACTGTACCAAAACAATAATGATGAACCAGAAATATTTGTGTAAACAATTTACAAGAAAAAACAACATTTCTATTATATGAAACTAATTATCAACAGTGTCTATTCATGATAACGTTGCAGATATTTACACTACATCATCATTATAAAAATAATGAATGGCACCATTATTACTGATGATTTATTGATGCAAAGGAAATGGACAATAATATACTTGCAAATAAAATATTATTGTGATTTGATTGCAAACTTTATTTGTATCATAAATAATATATATATGGATTTTAGTCACAATCACATATTATAGAATTACTTGAAGACAATAACAAATTTTTTAAATATTTTTCAACGTTTTATTTATTAATAAACCATAATTTATTTGTTTTTTATCTTTTTTTTTTGATTATGTTCCATACAATTTTTCTATTTAAAATTATGAAACGGAAGAAGATATCATTTTACATTTTATAAAACAAAAAAAGTGGTATCTGGGTAATTAATAAATGATTGATTGAATCTTATTCGGTATCTTCCAACATTGATAGCTCTGAAGACAATTCCGGAATCATTGCTGCCATTGCACTTGCAAGCATTCTAAAAAAATAAAAAACGGTATCAACAAAATGATTTTTATCAATTAATGTGCTCTAATCAATAGAGATATATAAAAAATAATTAAAACTTACAGTGCGACAACGACCGTCGCAATTGCAAAGTTGGCGAAGTGTCTGAACATTTTTTTTTGTCACAACGAATTGAATAATAAGATTCAAAAGAATATCCAACGAGTGAATGAACAATTTTTCGCGGTTTCTTTTATACCTGAATTACAATCTAAAAATCTGTATTTATTTAAACAGGGAACAATAAAATAATCCAATATTATATCGCGTAGTATTAAGTAACAATTGCAATAACCATCAAAGAAAAACTCATAATTGTTTCGAAAGACAATAACGAAGGTAATATGTTTTTTTTTCTTCTTTAACTGAAAAATAAATGAAAATATTTATCTGTCTCGCACGCATATCTGTTTTTCGTGTATATGTAACTAACTGGATTGAGAAAATACAAAAAAATAAATATTGAGAAAACAAGTGAAGAAAAAGCGGAGAAGGGGCAATAAAGAAAAGAAAAATTATTCCAATGCACCTGGTGGTTGGTTATCGCACAGTACACGACGCAAATTTTATTGATTCATAAAAAATTCTCCCCTCCCGTGAATTCCTACAATGAATATGGCATTCCGAATAAAATATTGGGAAAGTAAATATCGAAAAATCACATACTAGCAATAATTTTTACTACGCAAACATTCAAACATATAATGAAACAAATGAAATAATAAAAGAATGTAAGAAAGAATTAGAATAAAAACTGGAAAACCTGTAAAATACAGAAAAGAATGTGTCAGGTGCATGTGACAACCATACAACTCAATATATTATGACTTTTTCGTGCGAATAATCATGACGCAACGTCTCGATGTACAAAAACAAAAAAAAATAAAAAAGACAGCAAACAAAAAATGAGAAGAAAAATATAAAAGACAAACTACATACAAAATATCTCAGCCTAATAATCCAAAAGAAAATAAATACATCACATATTTATATCAGACAATTATCTTGAATAAATATTAAAAAATAAAAACATGTGGCGAATAATGAATGCACCATTTGCCAATTAATTCAACATACATAACAACGTTTATGCAATATTAATTTGACCAATTAAACGCTGCCCATCTGGTTGGGGATAAGCACGTTATCTGTTCGATTATGCTCACCTCCATTGCATCTCATCCGCATGACAATCCTCATACTCTCTTCATCCCTTGTACTCCCTCCTGTCTCTCGCCATTTATCCCACCCTACAGCCACCCTATACACACCCATCTACAATACCATCCGCGCACCCTCTATATAATACAGCTCACTCTCACTCCTCCTGTATTGAGCCCCCATATTCTCTTGGGACGATACCAACAGTCGCCTTATACATACAAACATATATATATATATATATATATACACAAAATAGATCTATAGCATTCATGTAGTAGCTATGCGAGAGAGAGTTGCTCGTACGATTCAGCCCGTGAAACGTTGTTAAAGGGAGCAATACTGTGTTGGCAATACAATCTGATATCGGCTTGAATAAAGTAGCCAGTAAAGGAATAAAATTTCCGGATATTGCCTCAACTTTTTTCCATAAATTGGCTGCTATGTACTAAGCTAGTCACTACATGTGTATGGATGTATGTATGTATTTATATTTATATATATTCTTTCTGTTGAGGTGGGTTAAGGAAAAATTTTCTTTTCACTGTTATTGTTTACAGAGTAGTGACATATTTTATTGTAATGAATTCACTGAAACATGTGTGTTATGTTCAATGAGTTTCATTTCACGCCGCCGTATGTAAGACTTTATTCAATTCATTCAATTATTCGTTGTATTTATTTATTTTGTATGCTGAATTCTATTAATAAATTTATTTTATAAATGCGTGTATGTGTGTATGTGTGCAAATTCAATATGTCCCTCGGTTGTGACAATGTACAAAATGTCAAAGTATCAGAGAATAGGTCATTTCAAAAAAAAAAAAAAAAGGCAGCTCATCTTTATTTCTTTTTATTCTTTTTGTTTCGTTTTGTTTTTTCTATTTTTTTTTTTTTTCATGTTGCGTGACAAGAAATCGTTATGGGTCTTATACACATTTCATACATCTCTACCAACACCACTACTATTACCACTATCCTCCATCGTCGTCATGCTCACCTTATATCTCAAGAGCATTCGCATCCATGGAAAAGTTTTGCAAGCCTTCACTTTGCCCCCCGTGTCCGCCCGCGTCACTGGAGGCTTTTGCACTAACTTTTCAAAACTAAACTTGAAAACTGTACTAACAAAATTCTTACAAATTTGTAACTTTATTAACTTTGCACTTCTGGCTACAGAGGTATGGAGAAAAAAAAAAATAATAAATAAATAAAGCCGTGAAAAATAAAATTAAAAAAAAAAAAACGTATACAATGGATTTTTGTTTCATCACAACAATATAAAATACTATTGGAAGTATTGATAAATTTTTGTAACAGTCTAAATAATATGACATTTCGAATTATCATTATTTATCCCGGATTTCATATTGAAATGAAATGCATGATTCAAATACAAAAATAAAAATAAAAAATGTACAGCTATCATCAACATTTCATCCAAAATAAATACCCTTTAGCGAGAAAAAAATAAAATCAAATGAATAAACAACAACAAACAATTGTAAATAATTTTATAAAAAATTCGTCGAATAAATAAACATCAATAATTCGTAATAGAACAATTTTATTGCAATATTTATGAAACCACTGCCACAATTAGTGAAAAAAAAAGTAATTTTCGTAGAAATAATAAAAGAAGCACTTTGTCCTTTTCGTTGTTTTTTTTTTTTTTCTCGTTTTTCTTTCGCCAATAATCAGAGGGCTATTAAAGATGATTGAGGACAACGCAGATGGGGCTGTCGTTTTCTATAGGTATTAAAGGGGTGCGAGAATGTTGGGGCGGGAATTTGTCTGGTCGGCAGTCATTTGCAATTAGTTTCAGAGAGAACGAACAACCACTCGTCCTACACCATTGAAGGTGAGTCACGACCGTTCTCTCTCGGTATGTGTCCTCAAATTACGCTTGACAGATACCATCACGCTCACTAATTTCAACTAATTTTATTTCTTTTAATTTATACCAAACCTCATTCACCTCTACCACTTTATTTCACATTCTACATTCACTTTCCTACAAACCCATTTCCACAAACTATATCTAAACCTCAATTACAACTATTATCATTAATAGTTGCGATCTATCCAACTAAATCGCCAACCAATTTGATAATAATCAGTTTCCGCGTGTGCAAATAGTTCGCGAAAGTTACAGGATGGAAGTAAAAAAAAAAATTGAAATTAAATAGAAAAGTTAGTGAAAAGTTAAAGCACGCGGAATTAATCGATATTTTTATTCACGCATAGAGTTGGAATGTATATGTTGGAATTTGTTACTAGATATATATATATATCGGTGTGTGTGTGTGTGTGTGAGCTTTGGCATTTATTGCGATCCAATTATTACCAACAGAATTAGAGACGGGCGTATATGTTTACGAAAATTATTAGTGGGATTTTGGTGATGACGAAGGGTAAAGAGACGGTTAAATAGCACCGGTCGATGTATAGTTATAGTTATAGTGACGTATACGACCAATCATTTACCAATTATCAGCTGATTGCGTACAGCCACTACCAAAAGTTCTCATCTTTGCATTCTCATAAAATGTGAAGTTGGCCACGAATAAAATAATTAATTCCAATACTGATTACTGGATGAAGTTGACTATTACAATATATATTCTTCAGTTCATTATCATGTTAAAATCCATAATGCTGTGTTCAACTATTTTTATTACTGATTTATGATAACAATATAAGTGGCGACGCCGAAAAATTGATTAACAGATTTGAACAAAAATAATAATAATAACAATAAATAAAATCAAGAGGTTGTAGTTATTGTTTTCGTATTCGTCTGATGATAGTTCAGCAAATTGCCGTAGTAAGTGGACGCGGTGAATCTTCCAATCGGTATACAGGTACGAAATCTCTGACAATACGGGTCACTCTACAAGAGTGAATGAGAGGATTGTGTGTTGTGAAAGGTGGGAAAGATATAAAGCAGAATAGTACGATCGTCGTACAATTGTTCACCCTCTCAACTTAACCCGAATTCACTGTCGCCAATCTTCGTTATCCATTGTCCCAATCTCAATTGTTCACCGGCTCACTCGACTAAACCGCCGTGAAGTTCCGTTAGTAAATCCCGCTGAGAAATAGCAAAACAAAGAAAGAAGAAAATAATATAAATAACAAGGTAAAGATATCCAACAATTTGCAAGATACAATAACAGAATTCAGACATAAACAAAATTTAAAGATGAGAACGTTGTACAAAAAAAAAAAAATAAGGAGTGCATGAAATTAAATATAAATAGAAAATTCATGTACTTATTCACAGTTATGAAGAATACAATAGCTTTGGATATAATGTCGAATTGTAAGCTCAACAATTTTATCTTCGTTAAGCCGACATTGTTAAACGTGCGCCATTTTGTCTACTTACCTTCTTTTGTCTTCTAATTAATTCTTGTTTCTCATTCTCTCCTTTTCCTTCGTTTTCTTCCTTTTAGTTTTATTGTGGTGCACACACAACAATGACAAAATTTTCTATTAAAACATAATTGTTATTGGAGTTGAAACTTTGATGAAAAAAATAAATTCAAAAGAAAGTTAACCAAAATAATGATAATGATAATAATAATAATATGAAACGTATTCAATAAATTGTAGACAGAGTGGTATACAAACTGTCACTAATTTACTTTCTTTCTCTTCTATTGTGTTGTAGACATTGGCAACATAGCCGCGCTATACTACGAATTGTCATTCACGTAGACCGGGGAATCCCAAGTCGTCGAGGGACATGAAGTAGCGCAACGTTCAGCTCGTCTGTCGACCAATGGAATGCACAAGTGACGGCAGGCTTGCCACCACAACAGCCACCAACATGCAGAGAATGACATTTGAGTGTTCGCAACGTCCACTCACAAATTATTCAGCGGTTTGGAAACGTCTAGCGAATAAGCTCAACGGTTCCACCAGCTACATAACAACACACCATTTCAGTGTGTAAAAGCATGATAGAGAAATAGGATTGTATGGGTACGTTGATGGTTTGCACACTGAGATAGAAACCAAAACTATATACGACAGAACAAGTGAACTGCCGTCGGGCACCAAAGTCGAGACAAACTTGACAGCCAAGACCACACAATGTCTTACTGTTTCTCAGTCCAGCCCAACTGGCTGTCTCATGTAACATAATGGGGTTTGACATTATGTATATATATATATACACAACTGTTTGCGGTTTTGTAGCAACTGCCACAATCACGAATATTGCATTCAACGACGATGTCAATAGATCCAAAAAAAAAAAAAAAAACATTCTATCTTAATACATATAATAAAACAAAAAAAAAATATTAGGCAAATGAAATATTTTTTATGAAAGACGGATTAAGATTGATTGTTATAATTTGTATTGTGAATAAATAGGAAGCGTGTAGTTATTAAAGTCGTGGTGGGGGTGGCGGTGAATGGGTGGTGGTATAGTAGTGACAATGCGCTGTGCGTTAATTGCCGTCGAAATGACAACGGTGCGAAATGTGTGGGCGGACAGTATAAGAGGAGGATGATAGTGTTGCCGCGCGCGTTCGCGTCTATCTCCATTTCATGGCATTCATATTGAGCGAGTGGTAATTTTGCACGGGAGCCTGGCCACATGCCCGATTCCGTCCACTATCAATTTTCAATCTATCTCCGCGCGTTCACGCCCGTAATTATATACACCAAACCCCGCACGTTCATCCATCCGCATCCTTTCAACCCCAATCGAAACTCCAATCGTATTCTCAAATTGAAATTAATTAGTACCGATGTCCAGTTATTGCATATTGCTTTCTATTCAAAACCCATAACCTGTATTGCCATTGTCCGTGTATATATACATGTGTGCACAATCATATACATACAGGGTATATTATCACGTAGCGATCATTAATGAATCGGGTATTCAGTGAAACAATTCATTATATGAAATTATTGTGGAAATAATGCAATATTGAATTTACGATTTATTGACGATTCTTCTTAGTACACTCTGTAGATGTTGTGGATTTGCAGTAGATGGCGCTTTTGAGAATCTACAACGCGCGCTACAAGTGGTGATTTTTGGAATGAAATTAGGAACGGATTTGATGTTGACGTTAAATGATACAAAAAAAAAAAAGAAACAGAAACAGAACCGATGAATTTATGAAAATTGGATTATTATCAGATATGAAAATTCCTCTGGGTTATACTGAACAATAAAATATAATAGTGTGAAAAGAAAAAAACTAAAAAACACGCTTTGTTTTTTGTTTTTTTTGTTTTCTAATAACCATGTGATGTTGTCTGAACTAAACGTGTATGCAACATTTTTGCTCAGTTGTAAATCGGAAAGTGAGTCCAATTCAATTTCCAAGATTTTTCTACACACCTAGTTAGCCGGTTAGTTAGTTAGTTAGTCACAGGGGCAGCTAGTAAAAGAAAATATATTTATCACTCACCGCATCCGCCAGTGCTTGCAGTGCTTCTTATTTGAACCATACCATCAGTGGTGCCACATTCATCATTCACGGTCCCTAAAAATTGTACATAAACCAAAAAAAAATATATATATATACATATAAATGATTAATTTATGATGAAATTGACAACGAAAAGCAGTGATCAAATCAGAACTAAAAAAAAAATATTATAAAGGAGTCTAGAGATAAAACTCAATCAGCAAAAACCAAATGAATAATTGGCAAAACAAATAGAAATAAACATAAAATGTATATATAAATATCATAATACCATATACACGGAGATATTCACAAAAAAATATATATTGCATTGGCATGACATGAAATGCTCATGACAAGCACAAAAGAAACGACGCTAGCAATATAGAAATGAATAGAGTATGAGCGAAAGAGAGGAAAGGACCCAAAGTGAATGTATAATATTTATATAGATATATGTTCAGATATACTAAAGCTCCTACTATATAGCGTCAGGTATTATTGCAGTACCGTTTCGCACTAGGGAATTTAATATTTAGACGCTGCTGGCATTTAAATACCCACCGTAACGTTCGCTTAGCTCTGAATAAATTCTTAGTTTCACTATGCATGTAACCCAATGTCCCATTGTAAATATAGAAATGAAATTGCGACAATTGAATTGGTTTCTTTTCTAGTTTTATTTTAGGATATGGAGAAAACAGGAAAAATTTACCACAAATATAACCACACAGGGTAGACAATATAGGGACCATTGCAAACGAATGAAAGAGCAAGAGAGACATAGGACGAGATAGGGGTTGATAAGTGAATGGTGAAATGGGTTAGGTAACAGTTTGTGGCAATGGGTGTTTGTATATTGTATTTATATATGGTGGTTTCTATCCTATATATATATAAATATAGCAACTTGACTTTATTTCATGAATATTTTAGTTCGATACCTTGGCAATAGATATCGACATATAAAGCAATAGTGAAATTATATTCGCGTGTAGCGAGAGAACTCCGCCTCCTCTTTGCTCAATGGCACAGCCGTCGCTTAAACAATTGCACTGTTACAGTCTCTTTCATATATATATATATATATATATATATGTATGTAAATATAAATATACACTGGCGCCCCTAACAATTGGTACTCTGCTCTCTCCACTTTAAAGATCCCTTTAAACCGCCCAAAGGCGACGGCCAGCACCAACACACATACACACACAATTCCGAAAATGTAGAATGGATCAGGTGTGCAGAATACTAATTGACTGGTGACAAAAAAAAAAAAAAAAAAAAAAACAATGAAACAATAAAAAATATCGCCAAAAACACGAAAACTCAAAATCGGTTTTGTATTCAATATTTTTTATTTTATTATTTCTATTGACATCTTCATGTCTGTCAATAAAGGTATAATTGCTTGAGCTATTATATCGATGTACATTAAATATTAAAATATACGAAGTGCAACGAAAAGAGTAATTGATCAAACATTTGAAAAATTGAAAGTGAAAGGAAAGACGCGCAATTTGTTTTTTTTTTTTCCTAACGATTATAAGAAAATAAAAGTAGCCCCCCCCCCCCCTTCCTATGTTATTCCACCTCTTCGTTATTTGAGTGATGATGTAATTTGTCCGTTGTCACAGGGTACATCAAGACGTTGAGAAAACAGAAAATGATAAAAAAGGTTCGTCTATTGGTATATAACTGACGAGGAGTTGGGTCTTTGGCACTCTTGGAGTCAAGTACGGTGTTGCTGAATGTCCCTTGAGGGCAGGCGTCAATATAATGACCTCAAGCTATATATATATATATATATATGTATAAGTATGTATATATAAAACATTGAGTCACAGCAACGACCGCAAGACCCACCTGTTACTCGTCGTTTGACCCCAAACGTTTCATTCCCACATTTTTCATTCACGTACTCTACATTATTACTATTACCATTTCCATGATTATTATTGTTATTATTATTATTATAAAGCTATTTAATATATTATTTTTGTTAATGGAAATATGAGTGGAAAACCGACAAGAATTAATGCGTTGTAGCTTATGTGACATATTTCGTAATGGAAAATATCAGTTAATGGAGAAAAGATAAATTTTAATATCAGTATTAATTGTGTTTTTTTTTTTCAATTGAGAGATTGTAATTAAATGTTTATATATATTTAATGGTTGGTTCATTGGCAATAAGGGTTTAGTATTAATTTTCGTGAATGAGATATATATGTATAAATAAATCCTAGGTAGATTATTTATTATTAATAGAAAATGTAAATTTTTGTTTGTAGTTGATAGAATTTGTCCAAGGTCCGTGTTATAATGTAGAATTATTGTGTCATCAACATCAATCGCTAATTAGAGAGTGTATAGTTGTATGGAAAAAACGAAAAAAAAAAAAAATTAATGCTAATATCCACACTATATCATACTATATATATATATATATATATATGTGTGTATAACAATAAGAATAATTTTAAGATTTTGCAAAAACGCCAATGATATCATCAATTAATAAAAATAAATACAAAGCATTATTCATCTTTACATTTTATTGAAACACCATTATTGCATAATTATAAATCAACATCACAATGTAAATTTAATATTTCATAAATAAAAAAAATACAACAAAGAATTATTCAACTTCCTGATGATTTTTATTTAATACACATTCTCCAATAATATAAACATATCATAATAAATACTCAACAACGTATAAAACAATAGACTGAAGAAAAAATTAAATTAAATTGAACAATAATGGAGAATATAAATATAATATTACTCACAATACTGTGCGGTTATAAACCATACCATTTATGGTTGACAGACATTAGAGAGTATAATCCGGTGGGGTACAAGAAAATGCTAAGAGCATACGAGAACTCGACCCTGTAAATGCAAGTAAGAAAGAGAGATGGTAGTGCGTGTCGAGTAATATAATGGCCCCGTAAACCATAATGGTCGACGAAAATGGTGGCATAATTGGCGAACGTGGAAGAGAGTGTTAAACTACATGGTGGTCGCCTGTACAAAATGAAATCTTACCGCCACGAAGTGATAAACGTTTTCTCACTATCTCTCCTTCTCTTCTTCGTCTACTTCCTCTCATTGGCTTAACCACCACCAACCTCTTTATCCATATCACCATTGCCACAACTACAAGACAAGACCTGATACAGGCGGTATTAAGACTTCCGAAATTTATATACGATAAAATATATGTATATAAATATATCCTAGTCGCAGGTCAACGTTGTATATTTAATTAATCCCATTCGAATTAATTCACCACTGACTGCTGTCAGTAATTTATTAGACCCTACAGATTTGTGGTGGAACCATAACTTTATCATTATATTGTTGACAATTTATTTCACGATATATTTTGCACCATGAGTTATATATCCATTCTATTTAATATTTCTCATATTTATATAATACATATGTACATTTTTTTTTTTTGTAGTATTTGAAATTATGAGACCACAAATTCAACTTTCGGTAATCCAACCATGTTACGGCTTATAGTGGAATATTGATGATACTGCGCTTGTACATGTTCCCCCGTACGTTGCGGTATTTGTACATAGTCCAAAGTTTTTGTTTCTCATCTGAGTAGTAACATTCACTCTTTATTTTTTTTTACCCCAAGTTTTGTGTAAATAAATACATCAGAATTATATATATATATATATATATATATTGTACTACAGTAGATTGTTTATCGCATGTACCACGAATATATAATATGCGCAACAAAGTTATATGTAAAATATTAATTTAATCGAGCGAGTGTATTTGTCGGAATTAATTTTACATTATTTGTTGGATTAATACGTTCATTAGAGAAATATGCGGCATATCACATGTATACGATTCGAATATTAAATGTACAAATCATTTCCTCCTGTTGCAATATTCATTCGATTCAGTGGGATTTTCAGTTTGTTCATAAATATTCGCCAGTGCAAATACTAATAATTACGGAAACATGCAGTAATATGATGTTTTATGCAAAATATACCAGAGATGAAAATTAATAGAATCTCTCTCACACACCTTTATGCATTCATATGTCTAATAAACCATTTCGCATATTGGTAAAATGAACCAAATATAATTGGGCGAAAAAAAACAACAATAAAAATGTATAATTGAAATTGAAATTTTTTAACAAAATCAAAATTAAAAATACGAATTCTAGTGATTATTGAATATTTACTTGGAGTAATACTTAGATTTTATGTCGTCACATAGCTCCCATCAAATAGTAAAAGTCATTTTCGATATGGGAAAATTTCACTTTATCGACAGAGCACGTTTCATTCTATCAGAGTGGAAATCACGTTCGAGGGGAGATTGCATTCGCGTGGACGCCACCCCATTGCCCAAGTATAGGAAGTAATATAATGCTTGTGAGCCGATAGAGGGTGCAGAGCAGTCGAGAACATTAATCCCATCGCTATATGTGCAGCTTTAAATTTCGACTCGAGTATGTAGGAGATCTCGGTTCGCTAAAGCTCCTTCAACAATCGCTCAACAAGAGCGAAAAGCTTTATTCGAATGTGGCGGTACCGCTTGTGTAAGCTCGTTACCATAGCTTACTTATATTCACTAATTATTAAATAATGTACGGGTAGAAAATTGTTTTTTAATAAATCGTGAATTTATAAAAGCTGGACGTGAGGTTTTCAATACAATTTTCAATGTAAGTAGCCTCATGAATACTATAGTCAGTGTAGAATTATATTTTAGAATTATAAATGAAAAAAAAAAAAAAAACGATGATTTTCATTAGATATATATCTATCATAAGGGTAGTTGAAAAAAAATTTTCAAACTATTTCGTTCGATTTTGATATTATCTCCAAAGACTGGGGTTGTTTCAAACACATTCGTTTCGCCCCAACAACCACATCGTCGTCAAATCTCAAGAGCCTTTTTGTCTCTCAGCTTGAACATTGATTTTTTGGTTTGTTTCTTTGAATTTCTGTTGGTTTACATTCATTTGAGATTTTTGCGATAAAGGCTTTGCAGAAAAGTGAAGAGTACGATAGACATTTCCCATTGGTTGCAAGTAACTTCATTTCACCACAGCCGGCTTCGAGTACTCCGACAATCAAAGACCGACAAGTTCCGGCTGGCGAATCTCCAGACTGTAATCAGTTTTCGGATGTCTATAGATATCACTAGTGTATACATACATACATACA
>CAJUYH010000245.1:0-77396 GCA_910591685.1 Galerucella tenella | reverse complement strand
AAAAAAAAAAAAAATACAAGAATTTGTGAATGTTTGAACCAAATGTTTCGTAAATGTACATCACATAACTATGAAATATATTGTTATATTTAGAAGTGTGAATAGAGAGATATGAAGACAGTTGACATCAATTTAAACCATTCGTTAAATCGTGTTCAATAATGATAATTTAAACAATTATACCTAAATGTCCAGAAGATAATCTATGCGATATGTTATTGCCCTGGATTGTAGCAACGACCATCATCTCCCATAATATCAATTTCACGACGATTCGCAGTACAGCTCGCCCCATTGTCAAAATAGTCGATTTCTTCGTTCTTTCGAAAAAATAATACAGTTATGATGTTCAAATGAAAATGTTGGAAAAGTTTCAGTATAACTATAAAACAGTTGAAAAATGTTTCTTCCTTCTGTAGAAATTTCCGAAACTATCTCTGACTAAATTCGCAATTGATCTATACTGAAATGTATACTAGACTAGTATCCAGGTGACAGCGAGAACGGGTTATATAGCATCTGAGTATGCTATCAGTACGAACATAAATTTATTGCTGATAAGATTGAAAAAAGCTATTTACTTTAAACTAATATAAAATTATGAATATTTTCAAAAAGAATCCGGTTACCTTCAGCACTACACAAAGGAAAATAAAAAAATAAAACCTCATAACATTGAAACAAAGGCATAGCCAAAATATATTTATAATAATTTAAAAACTGTATTCCAATAAAATATCTATGAAATATAAATATTTTATTTTTGACAAAAACTTGCTATATAGAATTAAGATGTACTTGGCAACGCTACTTTCAATGCCATACTTGACTAAACAGCTTATTTATATGTATCTAATAGATATTTTTCATTATATTATTGTTTCCATTTTTTCTTTCGACTCTAAACAAATAAAGTAAAAAATTTCATCTGAATACTAAACGAAAAAATACACGCGATGCCCGACTGATGAATATTTGTAAAATATTTTCCAGTTCTTACAAAAAAATTTTCGCATTAAACTGTGCCTAAATATTAATCATCTCTCCAACGCGTTGAACGACAATTTAATTGGACTTCTGTCATTCTCATCCTTTTTTTCATCACCTTTTCACATCCTCATATGAGGGTGCAGTGGCTCCAACATGAACGAAGAAATTCTCTGTATTAATCGAAAGGTTTTTCACTTGTAAATCCAACGGCAGCAATGCAAATACAATGTATATAAAACATTGCTGTTGTACCACGTATGAAAAATTTCAGCCATATAAAAGTAGGGAATATACAATCCTTACGATACAAATCTCTTATGTTTCTTTTTTTGTTCATTAATCTGAATTTCATTTGAATGCATAACTGAAAAGTTCAGATGTTTGGTGGACAAATTATTGAGATTTCTGTTGCTATCACAGAATTCGCAATTGAAAGAACACGTCAATTGATGCCATTGAAAATATTGAATGATGAATACAGAAAATTTTTCATACATGTCATGGAGTAAAAGTGTTTCAAACACTTATGACTGAAATTGAGAATTCGTAACTTCAAAGTCACTTTTCAGGCAAAATATCTTTAGACACTTGTCATATACTTGTTGCCACCAAAGCCCCTTCATAAGGATCCGGTATACCAATTTTTTTTCGGCAAGTCCACAGTATTTTCTATGAAATTAACTTAATGACCTTATGTATTTTTTTCATATGTGGCAAATAAGGAAATGTAAATTAAAAATAATTCTATTTATAATTCGTAATTACCTTCGATGACTCATTCGACATTGAAAATAATCCACCACATTTTATTATCACGTACATAAAAATATATAATACACAGAAATGCAACAAGAACCAATACTTTTAGCAACAAAGTGACATGTTGATGCGATAACCGTTTTTGCTAGTGATGACCTTCGAACAAAAGAAACAGAAGAACCGAGAATAGAAATTCTTTAAAATATTTCCAATGACAAGAAAATATTTATATATTTTTCAAATATTTATAAATTTCAATACAATAAGTATAGATAAAATAATTAACTATTTTATAAAGAAATGGATTCATCGATAATTAGTTTCATATTTAAAAATAATGAGCCAATTTGAGTGGGTTTTCTCATTAATTTATTTTTCTTTTTATTATAATTCTACAAAACTCTTCAAATTCTCCCTCCATCAATGAAATTCCTTGAAAAATTAACGCATGTTATAAAATACAAATAACATCTCGAGTACCAAGTTACAAATATACACTAAATAGTTGTTCGCTTTTTCCATTTATATCATTGAATGTATTCTAGAGGGAGAAAAAATGAAGAAATTGACAAAGTTCTTCTGGATACTCAAAAAAAAAACCTCTTTCTCCCCCTGCTAATAATAAATAACTCCCAGACATCGAGCGACTCGGGCTTAGCAATCAAATCAGCTTGTGAATATGTATCCATCACTCACACAAATCATTTAATAAATAATTAACACCAGTGCATGAACTGACTTTCATATGTTTTGAATGACCGACAAATCAATTAAATAAATAGATCCATTACATAAACAACACAAGTGACGGCTCTATATCATATAAATAATCATAATTAATAATTATCAATCCAACAGAGAATATAAGCATAAAATTACACAAATCATAAATGACTAACACTCATATCAACTACAGACAGAAAATGGCACAACTAAAATAAACATACGATAAACAACTAAAATTTATGCAGCTGAATCAATAACATAGTAAAAAGAATGAATAATTTAAGACATAGAATGATGTAAGTTATTTGGACATACAAATACAGCGAGGTCTAAAACACTAGCAATGTGCAGAATAAAAAAGAATTTTAAGAAACGGTGACACCATCTACCGTCCTCTCATTCTTGCTCAATGATAAGGGATGTTGCGGTCCCAGGCCAAAAGTGACTAATAACTCCCACCAATTTTTTATTGTGCTCTCGACTTCAGTAAAATATTCAGCTCTCAATTAAATAATCAGAATCTCACGTCCAAACTCCAAGTTTTTTTTTTTTGAAAGCATTATAAATATACTAACTATTATCGAGTATCAGCGATAGTGATTGAGTATCTCAGAGTATCTGCCACTGATAGAAGTACAAGTATAAGTAATTAAAAGTATAAATTCAATTGGTAAACGACAAAACTGTTTTATTAACAATTATATTAAATATTCAACATAGATTCAATTATAAATCTACAAGTATCTCGGTTTTATTCACGGATGACTGTCAGTAATTATATGGAGGAACTTACGAATAAGACTCACAACAGCAGTTGACAAATCTGCCAACACCTCTGTTCGCTCTAACTCTGAAAATACCAACGACCTCTTCCTCAAGATGTAACATAAGTTTGTTCACAATCATAGACGACAAAAAGAATAAAAAAAAACGTTTCTAATGTGAATCTGAATATATCCAATCATTCGATAAAAGTAAATCAATCATCACTTCAATCCTTGTAATACATTAATACGAAATTGTGTACTCCAAGTCATATTTGTGAATCATTTTCCAATTTAAAGTAGATGGCACGATATCGTCCAATAACTATTGTTGATAACCACACTACAATTTAATCAAATACACGTGTGTAATATTTGGACATTAATGATTGATCTCAATTCATATCCTATTCGCTCCGTGGATAGTTCAGAATAAGACTGCAGCAATACCCGTGGTGCTTTACGGAACTAAACGTTCGCTCAATGAATACAACTGCATAATGAAAATAAGTGTAATAAACAAGCTCGATTTGTTAGGTTATGTTTGAAAATGTTCACTTATCTTACAAATTTGCTGTAATCAAAATTTTTGATTATCAAACTAAATTCAGTTGGCTAAAATGATAACTCATATCACTAACTTATCGAATATTAGTTTATACATTTTAAATATATACATAAAAATGGTTTATTTGTATACCACGTAACGCATTTTGAAACCCGAAGCGAATACGCATAAAATATAACATATGACAAACATACATGGTTAAAATAGATGAAGGAGGTGAGAATCTGAACTAATGTCAAATAGTCGGTATGAAAGATTACCCTAACTACTGCTGCCACCAAACAACGTAAACAAAAGTAATATATATGAAAATCAACATACAAATGTTTATTCAAACTTGTGATTAATTTATTCATATACCCTCCTCCTCCACAAATTTCTTTATAAAGCCTACGCATTCATTGAAATATCCACGTATGGATCCCATAAGCAATCTATTCTAATCGCGATGAATATCTTAGTAGTTATTGCGATTAGAATTGATTGCTTAATCAATGCATTATGATGTCCCTTTAGATATCATATTCATTTATATATGATTTATATATACATACTAGTGGTCACAGCATGTATGAATGATCCAAGACTGATAAATCAATGAAGTAAAATCAAACGTATTTTAATATTTTAATTTGTATCAATGTTAACAAAGCAGTATAATGTAATGTAATAAATGTTGATTCTCAATAGTGAACAATAATTATTTTTTTTAATGTATAAACGACTGGAATGTAACCTAACGCGCTAATATTCACGTTTAAAACATATTTTATCGATAAATTTCACTTTATATTCGTAACACCAAATAAAAAAGTGCAATTACTAAATATAGAAATGTCATAAAACAATTGCCCATTTATTGATTCATAAATGAAATGTTGATCGATTTGTTTATAGCGTCATTCATTGAAAGTTTATTTCATTATCAAAAGTATGCAGAGAAAAAAATGTTTTTTTTATGACAAACTTAAAAAAAAAATTGATATCTCGACAGTAGTGTCACCAATTATGGCATATGTCATATTCTAACACTAACCATACATACAACACTCTGATTGGCCATACTTTATCAATTAATAATTCAAAAACAATGGCATATATTGCAACATAGTAAATTTTGTCTCGCCTCAAAAACGTCTGAAATATAAACATATAAATTGTCGATGGTTTATTCTGGCATATCCTGTATAAAAAATTTCAATAAAATCTGTTCGACTGTTTTCGAGTGATGCTCTAACAAACTGAAGAATAAAAAAAATTGCGAGACGCAGTATTGGTCCAACTCTATTCAATCATGAATATAAAAAATGCTTTCTACAACTACGAATATGCTGAAAAATAAATTATTATAACGGAAATGTCGTAATTGCATTGAATCCAGTCTTTTACATTCAGAGAGACAAAAAAAAAACCAGGAGCTTTTGCAGAAATGTACATTACACGTTATTCTAACCCACCTGTCTAATGTGTACTCATATATCCGGTTGGTGCACTAGCGTTTCCGGTATGTGGTGGATGTACACCCTACGATGTCCTCCTAACAGTATCGCAGGGGATACCCAGCGGTATATGGAGACCAGGGTTCAGCCCCCAACAACATTCCACGCACCAACGCACCCTATGTACCCTCGTCATCTTCTATGTGTCCGGGCCCTTCGACCCAGTAAATCGATTTGTTATCGCGACACGCAATTGTTTTCATGATGAATGTCAAAAAGGGCATACTATATTATTCATTCGTTTTATCTGTGACAGTCCACGAGAACAACATAAATATTTCACTTCATATCCATGTACAATAGTTATACAGAAATTGTTAAAAAATAAAATAAATATAAATATTTATGTATCATATAGCAATTATTGAATGTAAAAATAATAAATTGATCGTTATAATGATCCGATATTTTCCATTATTGAATGATGACGGATGTGGATGAAAATTTAGGGGGCTGACTGAGGAAAATTGAGAGCGTCCATAAATCGATTTCACACTCGTGCTGAGTATAAATTAATGGAGAGAGAGAGAGAGCATGAGGGCGGGGGAGGATTCATTTTCAAATTGTATACGAAGACACATCTTTGAGTGTTAAATCGAACCAGGTGTTGGACGTGCCACGTCCCAAAAGGGAATAACCCGTGAGAACTTGTGTATATATATATATATATATTGTTAAACATAAATAAATTTTCAATGTTTGTATATTTATTTGTGAATCGTTTTATATTCATTATATTGAAGATAATAACGTCTATTTATAGTAATAATTAACTGTATATTAATTGAAAACAATTATAAACAATTGTATATTCATTGGTATATCATCTATTAACCATTTGCGGTTTAATAAATATTGCGTTTTAGATGTTAATTTCACGTTGCGAGTTAGTTGTGGTTTCCCGTTTGTATATGTAAACGATGATATTGGAAGATTCAATTTTTTGGAAAATTCCCATCACAAATTCAATGTTAAAATTATGAATGAATATGATCTGCAATATATTCAACACATTTTCCTCGTTTTCTACATGAATATTTATACTGTATGTCCACTGAAATTGTTTCTATTCAATAAAGAAATTAATGTATATGCAAAGATTATTGCGAATTGGAAAATATTCCTTGTAAGTCAATATATATTCCATTCACATACACATTCATACAAAGTAGACAATCTTTTTTGATAATTGTAAATATAAATGAGCGCATCAAAACGTGTTTTACATCAATTTTACACGTAAATACCGTTCGCTATCATCAATTGCAACTGGAGTTATTTTCGATTGTCAACAATTAATCAAGATTGCAAAAACACAATGACAATGCCTCTGCTCACGTGATAATTATTGGTTAGTTAGCTATAAATAAATGTTAAATTTTAAACAACAACTGCATATGAACGTGAACCTGGGTAGAATCATTAACATCTAATTAGTAGTGTAGCAGAATAACCTTCAATAACTTAAACTTACTATCTGGTTCATAATTTTTTAAATTTATTTGTGGTTAGTAAAAACTTAAATTTATCGTGCATGCCAAGCACCCAAGTTCAAACCAAATATGTTAAATTTTTCTGTCGAATTTTTTTCCAAATTAAAACTAACCTGAACACAACTAATATTTCTCACTGTTATTTCAACCGTAAAAGCAAAAAAAAAAACACATAATGCTATTAATTTCATTCTTCAGTGTAAAAAAATAGAGGGCTAAAAAATTTTGATAGGAAAAAAAAGAGGGATACTGAGCCACATTATTTTGATTCAGGATTACACAAAAATATCTATCGCATTCACACATCGCCCAAAGCTTCGTTTTGAACATGTGCATGTATGTGAGTATTTATGTGTGTGCATTGAAAATATATAGGATATATAAGTACACAGAATTAAATCCATCCAGCGCAATCGCGTCTCTTTTATAATGGTCTGGCCACAACTGCTCATTCGAAAAATAATATCTCCTCGTGATTATCTCATCATTTTTATTCTCTCAGTTGTGCTTGCATCCACCCTCCTATTGAATTAGCGCGATTATATCGCGTGCATCAACATCGCACGATGCATCATGAAACCCACTCATACAAAATATTTGATCACCTTTCTGTATATACACGTGCAATTATTTATACACATACAATAAATTTTGTATTTCCCAATTTCACAATGAGAATGAAACATTCGACTGGTCATAATTCATTTGTGATGATATATAGATTTTGTTCCAGTCCTAATTACTACAGACATGATGCACCTCCTACAATCATTTATCTATTCTATCCTAATTGTAGATACATAGGTAGAGAATACAGAAAAAAAATTTGATTTATTCCAGCATGTGATGGGCCAAATGCACCGTTGTGTATTTCACTCGAATGAAAAATGCTCAAATAATTTCCACCACGTCCATTTTTTCAAATAATAATTAAACAAAAATTTTGAACTCATATATAAACCTCACGGTAAGTGTCAATATATTGTAAATGAATTTAGGCAAAAATAATAATTATTGTGCGCACGTGCACGACACGTGCATAAAACGTTGTGGACGTTGTACATGAACCGCAATGGGTTAATCGCACCAGTGACATTTGGCCGGTAAATCTAAACCTGTAATTATTAACTGGACATGTATATCATATTTCTGTATTCGTGCCGTATACCACCCTCAACAGATTTTCATAATAATACATAATATATTGTGACATGCATGATTATAATGACGCCAATGAAATAAAAAGAGAGGTACAACAACATGACCACATGGCCAATGTAAGTGAGGTCATTTATTAAATTGTAACGGTTATATTGAAATTAAAAGAAAAATATAATCATTATGCATATAGCAAAATAAAAATATTAAATATAGATATATAAAAAATGTACAATGTATAATATATAAAGTTGAATTGTGAGAAATGCTATTATTTTATTTTCAACATTATATTCTTCAGTATACGCTCGTGAATGGTTGCTCTCGGCTCCTTTGACCGCGACGAGTATGCAATAGCATCCCTTATCAGATCGATGAATATAGGCGGGCACACAACCCCCAGCAACGGGATTTAGCCGACCGCCTCTGCCAGCGCCTCATTGGACGAGTCAGCACAGGCACCTCAACTTCAACCCCGGGCATAGCTACCCTCTAGTCATCATATTCCCGCTCAAACCCCAAGGCCTCTCTCATCATATCTCAATGCTCGGGTCACAGTGACGCGTTAATCGACAGTGGACTTTGACAGAGATACTATTAAGTGCTTCAAATCACCGAAAAATTCAAATACGTTGATCATTTGCTTTCTTTTTTTTTTTTTCCTTTTTATTCCTCTCACTCACGGGTGGTCATGGCCACACTTTTTTTTTCAAGGTGCAATCATGCGGAAATTTTATAATGCCAATCGCATTTATCAACGAAAAATATATTAACTTTTAAGTGTTATTACTTTTCATAAAAATGATTGCAACTATGATTCAAATGAGTGAATAATATGAAAATAAATTGACAATTAATTGTGAGTGACGAAAGAAATATGAGTGATATAATAGGTATTGAAATATTCGTGTTTTATATTAATGAATCGAATGTGTACACGGATAAAAATGGAAAGGTGTATTGAAAAAAGGCAAATAAATGGCACTACTACGTGCCAATACTGATTATTGGATGGATAGCTTATGCAAACCAAATGTCAGCACATAATACAAGTGTAAACCAAGGAATTTTCGACACGTGTCGTTGCACGCGACACACGTGCCGGTGTTTGGTGATATCTTTCGTGGCGCGTGTTAACGATATCGTAACTAAAATCACAACTGAATCCTTCACGTGTTAAAGTGGAAGTTAGCTCGGATTTAATTAATCTTGATAGACTTGTAGTGAGTGAAATATAAAATTATAAATATACATATGTGAGATTTTGTAACATTAGTGTTTATCAAACATCTAGTCAAATATCTAGTCATAATTGTAATTGAAATATATTTTTATGGATGTTGGCGTGTAATGAAAATTTATAAGAGCAATTTTACTTATATATAAAATTTAAATAATAAATTAGTGATATTACGGTTATTAAATATGATGTATTCAATGGACAATTTGGAGCTGGACATGATGAATCGTCATTACATCTATGATGCCCATTGTTTTTTGGGGAATCCAGTGATTCCATCACTTCCACCACACTGTGGACCACCGACGGCCGTCGCACTCCCTCCAATGGTTTCTCAAATCCCAACGTCACATCCACCAGGCAGTACTGGTAGCTCCAATTGTAGCGAACACTATCCGTTCGATGAAAATAGCAGCGATGATGACAGTGTTTATAGCAGTGACAGGGAAGTTCGCACACGCGATCCCCAATCAAGAAAGTATGTCTCAAACTATTTTCCAAATGGCAAATATAATAAATATAAACGGTCATTCATTTTTTTTTTTTTTCACAATTTTTACTCTGTTTTATATTATTGTCTTTGACTTTTTAAATATTTTAGACGAATTCACGATTGTATGAATGAAATGGTAGATGATGAGAATGGATCTGCGCTTAAACGACCTCGACAAGCGGTTCAACAACGACAAGCGGCAAATTTACGAGAGCGAAGACGTATGCAAAATATAAATGACGCGTTTGAGGGTTTGCGAGCACACTTGCCGTCACTTCCATATGAAAAGCGACTATCTAAAGTTGATACATTGAAACATGCTATTGACTACATAACATTCCTCACTGAACTCGTACGAGCAGACAAGAACAATGACTCCCTCACTAACAATGGCACCATTTCCAGGTGTTCCGGTCGCGAAAACTCCGAAAAAATTATTGTACACAGTGAGTAAATAACTAAATGTTGCTGTCCCTTATTATCATAAAATTACTCTTTACATAACTCAACTTATCTTCAATTTAATATAATGCTATACATAATATTTATGACATCGGTCATTAAATATATAGTAAAAATATATAAAGCATCATCCCCGAATAACGGTCACAGTTCAATTTTTCTACGTTATCAGTATTTCCATGTTAATTTTCAAGTGGTATTGTATTTAATAGTAGCTACATGTTGGAACGCGATTATTTTATTATTGGCCAACAATGAACTCTGATCGCTAATTGGAATGACCATTCGTATATTTACTGTACACATGTGAATGAAGGCATTCACATGTGAGTCAGCACGAATGTAAAATAATTAATTTGACAATTTTTCATCACAATAACAAATAGGAAGTTCAGTTATATGATAACAATTTCTCACTGAAAATAATATATACTGTCGAAAAATAAAACCAATATAAAAATGATATACTAGGAAACTGATGAAAAACGATGTGTTAACTTTCAAAAATGCTAGAATGTAAACACTCGTAAATTACAATGTCTGTTGTATGTTGAAATTTGTTCATAGCAATGCTCAATGCTTACATAGTTTTTCGATACTCATGTATGATTTTTCATTATTGTCCAAGGCTGGTTTCCTGCTACTATTTTCAGAACACAAAAACAAATCTAAATATCATTTTCAACCAAATCAAATGTCGAATGTCAATCATACATTGCAGCTAATCATTCGACCGCTGTGGATTCATTTTGTATACCAATTTTCAAATGTATCTCTTCAATTACACTCAATATTGCACAATACATCGTAGACATAACTAATGATTCCTTGAAACTAATGACAATATCAGTTATAACAACCCTCGGTGTAAATTCAATCATTATAACCATATGTGCAAACGAAAATATTATGAATTGTTAGTGAAGCGATGCAAAACATTAAACCCCACTATACTGCCAACATTTAAGAAACTACAAATCCGCTATTTTACATCACACTTTAACATCTAAATCCAAACCCATATTACACATTATCAATGAATTTTATACATTTTATTTTCAGGCTACGGTGGCAATCCATTCATCGCACATTCACTATCGTGGTCTAGAAAATCCGACATTTTACCAAACGGTATGATGTTTGCAAAAGTTTGGACACCAGAAGATCCGCGTGTATTAAAAAATGTAAGCAGTGGCAGTGTTGCAAAAATTGACAACGTGAATATAGGTAAAGTATGGACACCAGAGGATTCAAGAGCATTGAAAAATGGCGATAATGACAATAAATACGAAACAATTGGAATGCCAAAAGTTTGGACTTCAGGAAATCCACGTGCATTAAAAAATGGTTGTTTAAACGCAGATAGAATGGAAATGGCAAAGACTTGGTCGCACGAATTATTGCGCGTTGGATCAACAAAAGATGACAGTGTGTCAAATGGAGTAGAAAAGCACATGACTCTTGATTGTGTGGTAGTGCAATCGTAGAGAAAGATTGAAATAGTATCTCATGATGAAAAATATGTTATTTAGTTTTTTAAGTAATATTGCATTGCAATTTTTTAATTTACCAAAATGTTGTATTAACACAAATTGAGCCACAAAATTTGATAAAGTCAATGAAGATCGCGTAAAAGAGTCAACAATGAAAATTATTTCATGTCTAACATCTATTATTTAAGTGGAAAATTTCCAACGACAAACACTCAAGTGAATTAAAAAAAAAATATCGATTAATGTCTCATTTGTTTTTTTTTTTTTTTTTTATATTTTTCAACGACTAAATCCAAAGCTTATCTTGTAATTTATAATGTAACGTATTCGTTGAGTATCATTTAATCAATAGATAAAAGTAATCTAGTCAGTCACCTGGTGAGAAGTATAATGTTCTCAATTATGAGAAGTCATATGGCACAATAATAATGCAATGTATGTAATGTACATGTTAAAATACAATCATTTGTAAATAATTGCATGAGTGTGAAGTGCATCTGAATAGTGGGTATATACAAACATTATTAAACATATGAATAAACTCGCAATAATTATTATTATCATGAAAAGCAAATATACAAACGTATTTTCATTGTTATTTTACTCCCATCGAGTGTGTTGTCTTTTTCATTTTTCAACACAGTTATATATAAGACAATGGAATGTGCTTTAAAACTCCGTATTGAACATTTATTTTCTATCCCGAAAGAGCAGGGCGAGATGAGCTGTTGTATGGGAAATTCAAGATGGCTCCGCACCTGCGTCCTCCACGGCAACAAATTTATTAAACTAGACTAGGGCTCTGAACTCCACCAAAGGGGCGGGTCGTCGATATCGTGGCGTCGCAACCAGAATAAGAGAACTGTATATACACTTCTATGTCTATATATATATATATATTGCACGTAGAAAGCGTAATGGCGGCAACGGCTGGGCTACTTCCCACGCATAGCAATTGTCCATATATATATTTATATGTTTTAACCATCATTATGATACACAACCATCCAAAGCCAAAGCGAAATGAATTTTTTGCTATACCTCTATAATATAATATCGGTAAAGAGTCAGTAATTTTGAAATATATTGAATACATTGCTTTAACATTTCGTTGAAAAAAAAAGAAAACAAAAATACCCACGGATAATTATATAGATATAGATAGAGAAGTATATTAAGTAAATATGAAATATTTGGTTTTTTATTTCTGTTGGAATTACGACATATTTTAATTCCTCCCCTGTGACATGACAAAATTACTTCTAATTGCCCACAAAACGGACGTGCCATCAGCCCTTGATATTGAGTCTCGATACACAGACAAAACTGTTGAGTGTGTGACGGGTCCCACAAAGTTCCTATGGGTCTCTACGCTCCACTAGCAACACCCGGGGGCCCCCCGTTGTGCTCCACTGCCCTCAACAAATGCCCCTTTATTCACTATACCAATGGAATATGGATTCAATTACACCTTATTGTCTGGACGTGTCTATAAACAAGGGTGTTTTCACAGCTGATAGTGGCTCACGATTTACTATTGACAGAATAAAAAAAAAAAAAAAAAAAAAGGTTAGAAGAGAAACATCAAGAACATTTTGATTGTAATGTCATTCGAGCCTGTTATTAAGGAAAATGCTCCGCGGAAAAATAAATCCTCTTCAATTTTTTTTATTTATTCAACGTGTTTGTTCGCCACATAACAAACTGGACTATTGTTAAAAGCTCGTATTTATATATATATATTTTCAAAATTTTATTATTCCGAGATGATAAAAAAAATTGCGGAAAATAAGTATTGGGTATTGTAATGTAATATGATAGGGACTCTATAAAAATGAATTTGCATTACAATAAATTAAAAAATATTTTGACATTATGCGACATTTTAACTTATAATTTTATAAGTGTTGATCAATGAAAATTTATTATAAATATGAATTTTTGTGTCAATTTCATACCAAAATGTTTTTAGAGTTTCAATTGACTTACACCACTTTCATAATTATGGTCACATATGTATGTAGATGAGTATATGACCTCGAATATTTACGTTACATTCAATAACATATATTAATTGATAATTTACCGTTCATTGCAATAAAGTCGTGAACATTCATATAAGCAATACAGTACTAAAAATATTAATTATACCTACGCGGTGAATATACAAATATGTATATTCATTCATTCAATTACGTATTAACCGTACACATTTGTGAATCTCATAACGATAAAGACATTCGAGTGTACCAAAGTGTATGATGTTAATTAGTAAATTAACGCCTGTTTATCCGAATTAATATCAATAATTTAAAACAACTCATTGATATACATTAAAAAAATCATGTGTTTTTCACAGTTAAGATATTACATTTGGAATCATGGACTTTCATACGAATACAACAATTGTAAATTGTAAACGGATTTTTCAACGGATATCCTCAGTATACTGTCCATAAAGGGTTATATAGACATATCCATCAACTCATCGAATTTAAAAAAAAAAAAAAAAAGATTATATACCAAATTTCCAGACAAACTTGAAAATAAAATAATGATTATAAAATAGTTGTGGGAGAAAGCAGATGTTCGGCTATTATAAAGGACCGTATAAATAAGTGAGAGCTTGCAGTAAATAAAAATGATGGGGTAAAATAAAATGATAATATATATAAATAGTGGGTGGACGAGCTGATAAGCGCAGGTGTTCTTTTAAACATCTGTATATATATATATATATGTATATGTCGCAGTGAAATAACAAAATATGAAATTTGATCAAATCTCTAGGTGGATGATCGATTCACATATCATATACCTTAGAGATTTAATCATATACCTTAGAAATATAAACAAATTCCATATGTCGTTATTTCACTGAGACATATATAAATATAGGTAGTGAGATAACAAAATATATATTTGAAAAATAATTTATATCATACTGATACAAGTATTAATCGAAAGCGCCGCGGCACAAATTGGACAATAGAAACGAATGAAAAAAGAAAAAATTTAGGCAAGTAGACTTGCCCGGTACTTTTCATCACTATTGTTGTTTCATCATATAAATCATTTAAATAATAATACCATAATATGAATTTAGTAATTTATAAAAATTTGCGATGCAAATAAACGACTGTTTGAATTAAATTAGTGGGTTAATTAAACGGCCATGTGCCTGTTTTGGTATTTTCATCGATGAAAAAGGATTCTCGGAAGTAATATAACATATAATAATAAAACTTATGATCCCCCGAACATTCTTATGCTATGTTCAAAATTTCAGACTTTATTATCAAGCCACTCCTGAGATCACGTGGCTTCTATGTTTTCCCTCACCTAAATTCTATAAAATATCGGTATTTCGTTCGAAAACGCATATAATTGTTATTTTACGGCGAACGGAAAGTCGAAATAAAATTTAACATAACAATTAACTCCCTATAAATTTTTTATTTGTTTGATCTAGCAGTTTTCAAGATACTCCCACTATATAAATAAAATATTCGTCCATACTCCCGCTAAAAACTACCTTTTTCATCTACGTCACCTTGAAAAACATGAAATTTTTTTTGATATTATTCAAGGAGGCAATTCATCGAACATTAATATTAAATTTTTTTATCCGTTATTCCAGTTATTATTGTTGAAAAATGCGATTACATGCGTTATTATGGCGTTTTCGAATCGGACGAAACCAACACTTTCTTATCACTAAGTGATGAAAAGTAAAAGCGAAAAGTGTATATATAAATCTATATATGTATACACACGTCAATTTTGCCGTTGTTGTTGAAGGTGTGAAGATTCGATTCGGCGTTTGGGCCCTGAAAATAATCGGCTTGGACATTGCGGCATTATAATACCATGAAAATTAGCGGACCGCACTGAGATTCTATTGGGCTCGCTGAGTAGCGGGAAAAAAAAAAAAAAAATACCCCTGAATTTTCGGTTGATGGCCCCCCCTCTTGTCTATCACCACAAAGTGCGACAAGGGGACGAGAGAACAACGGTCGACACTTGTGTTGATCCTCGCAGCTGGAGTGACACACAAATAAAGTATTAATTCTCGATCCATTGCGTATAATGGCGACATATACATGCATATATTGTTACAATGAATTGTTGAGCCTTGAGACTCCATATATATATCATCCGTCTACCATTTGAATAATAATTTTCATTATTATTCCATTTTGATTAACTTTCCAATTTCAAAATAATTTGATGATGGAAATTATTTATATGACAATGTTTTATTTATTCATCGCTTCATGTATTATAATATGCACAAAGTGATATTTTTGCAATCATATCATACTTCAACAATTTGTAAATAGCTTAATAAATAAATACTAAAATAGGCACAAGATAAATAGTGCAACAACAACTCATAGTTGCATATTTTCTATGAATAATAGGACATATAACTTGATACGCTGTAATAATATTTTGCTAATATAATCAAACTTTTAATGGCGCATATATTTATAGTGGAGGGCATTAAATTATAATATAAAAAAAAATAAAATTCATTGAGTGTATTTTAATCACAAGATACCATAAAATTATTGACATGTATAACACCATATAATTAATCCAAATAATCTGTATCTTATTTATCCTCTTGAAAATATTTTTATCTCTAAATGAAACGGTAATTTTTTCGTGTACTCATGTATCTTATGAATATTCTCACATCGAATTACCTATATGATTGCATATAGTTTCAAGAAAAACTCATATTAATTGATTGACAGTTATACGACGTTTTCTACTTTACTCTTTAACGTAATACGAATTTAACAGTGCTAATTCTAATATATGCACGTAAATGCATGCTCAACACTATTGTTAAAACTCTCCATAAACAAATATCATAAATTTCAGAATCCAATTTAAATTGCAGTGCATTTGACTAGTAATAACTTTAATCAATAATGATTTTGGAAAAGTGCTGACATGAATTTAGTGATTGAAGAATTTGAGTTTCTACTGACATACCAAAATAACAAATTGAAATGGAGAAAAATCGACAATGAAAACCTTAAATTTCTGCATATTCAAAGCAATTACAAGTGAATGGTCGCCCGGAATAACGATCAAACTCCAATTTATCTCTACTTTCCCAGTATTCACATCTTAATTTTCAAATCGTAATGTATTTAGGCAGAATGTCGTTTTCTCCAAGACTAAAAATAATAGTTGGATTATGTTTTGAATTTTAATTTTATTGTTGGCTAAAAACGGACCCTGATCATCATTCACCACGACCCATCAAATACAAAGAAGTGTCGTTAATTTTGTTTAACCGATTAATTGACAAGTAAAAACTTATATATATCTCTCCGATTCATGTATATAATTTTTACGAAAATAATACGTTATTTTTTTACAGTTCTATGTGGTTACTTTTCATATTTCATGCATCATCATGGAACCATTACAAAATAAAATCTTCTTTAAAAACAACTAATAAAATAAAATTGATTATGAAAAAAAAATTCTATGCCAAATGACTGAACAAAATGGAGACATGAACGTAACATATTGTCCCTGAAACGCAAAGAGAGCATCCAACTTTACTCTCTCACTCTTAGTGTCCCTATTCATCGCTGTCATCACACTTTCCCCGTATAAAAATTAGAGCAAATACCTGAGCAGCTGCACCCCGGGGGTCCATAGAGTAACGGAGAAGTGAGTATATACTATACACACATGCACATGAGAATTGAATGTTAATGCTTAGAAGGGCGAGAGATGGGTTCTTGAGCTGACGCTTTGGCGCTTGCAGCCCACCGTTAAACCAACCCCGCGATCTTTATTATACTGCAATTATCTATAGTAAACCGTTCGCGAGTGATGTATCCCCTGGGACAATAATAATGGGCTTGTGCTGTTACATATTGTGGGGTTGGAATAATGTCGAGTGAAAGAACCTGTTCACACTTATATCTCCAATGCGTATACAATTGATTCGATTTATGAGAGTTAATTTTATCTCAATCAATAACAAATTAAGGGAAATTTTGTGTAATATTCGTTAGGTAATGGATCATAAATTGATTATAAAAAATAAAAATTAATATCATTGCAATCAATTTATTGATTATGTGAATAAAGAAAATACAAATTTATTTGTTTAAATGATAAAAATCGAATGAGAGTGATTTCTTCAACTGTCAATGATAACATCAACAACTGAGTATTAAATCCGCCGTAAAAACTCAGACGAGCCGTTCCGTTTAAAATCCTATTACGTTGCATTTTACAATATAAAAATTGAAGGGGACTCTCTCTATTTCACCCTTGCTAATACCATTACAATGAATATCGCAACGACAACGCGATAATACTCGATAGATCATAGACAACGATGCAGTTGATATGAACAATTGATCGGATCTAGTTTATAGATTATTAATACTATATTGTTCGTGTGTTTAAGCATAGCCATGTTGCACCCTATAATTAACGCAACTGCAATTATATTCACTGTTGGTGAAAAAAAAAAAAAAAAAAAAACGACAAATTTATAATAAATAACCAATATATGTATGATGTATGACATGCAATGAGTTTTAAATATGGAGTGTACATATCGATTTGCAAAGTATAGAGGCGAGGTCACAGGTGATACATTCCCACGATCGCTCTGTCTATACACATATATGTAAGTGTATATGTGCCTATGCATAAGCTTTCTCGTCAATATCTCCTATTGACGTTAAGCAAAAATTCAAATAAATAAAAGTGAAATGTTAGAAGCAATGAAGAAAGTTAACCATCAATAATCCAATCGTTTCAATTGAATTTGACAGCATTTGCCACTTGTAATTTCACACTTATCGAATGATTTTTATGTAACATTCATTTCATATATTGACTTGTTATTCAAACATACATAACATGAAATGGTGTAGATTGAGGTTTTTGGTTTTTTTTTTCGTTTATCGTAAACACAAATCTTTTTTACAAATAGTTTATTACAGAACCTGGTTTTATGCACAGTTACATTACAAAGTTGTGTCTTGTGTTGTATCGCATCTCGACAGGTAAAAATACAAAAATGATGAAATTTTTCGAGGTAACAAAAAAAAAATGGTGAATAATAATCATATTTCTGTTTTATATTGGTGATATTTCCCCGTTTAATTGTATAATTAATGTTTTTCATTTAGAATATTTCTGAACGGCAATATCACTTGATCGAGGTGCAATGTAACTTTGGACAATTGAACAGTGTCTTGCTAAATATCATCTATCGCACAGTTCGTTTTGATACATATAAAATAAACACTAGTAACCTATCTATATTAACTATTATAAAACAATTTGTTAGGTCTGAACTTTTCTCCCTCCTTTTGTTTTTGTTTTATCCTGCAAAAATCCGACTTGCATAAATATATTACAATGCCTCCTTCATATACAATATTAAAATTTGCTATTTCATTTACTCTCAATTTGAATTTTATCGATGCACGTAATAATTTAAAATAAAAGTAATGCAATCAACATTGGACGTTTATATGCAATTATGAATATGGGACGCTTAGAGGATGGGGAAAGTGATAATAGCCAAATAGAAAAAAGTAGTATCAAGACTTTTTATGACATATCATTCATGAATTTTTATATGACTGAAAGCTGTGATATGATTTGAATACAAACTCGCTTTTATTATTCAATTTCTTTATGAAATAATTTACCTTTTTAAATTCTTATATAATTACGTATTGGTTTTATTTGATCTCGAAAAAGTTCATAGAGACTCCACAAGATAGCAAAAAATTTGGCACAGTCAGCAGTGAAAAAATATTCCTTTGACATTTTCATCGTAGTGTATTATTTTATCAATGTAATTCACATCATTTTTTGTGTTTTCTTTTTTTTTTTTCTATCGTATTTCGTGACTTAATTTATTTACCCAATATCGCAGCTTTGCATATATCTAAAAATACAAAGTCTTATTATATGAGAAAAAACTTTAATGGATTTTTATAGCAATTCAATCAGCTCATTGACAGCACTATTAATTTTTATATTTTTCTTTTTTTATGTTCCCATGTCTCAATTTTATCTTTCTCTCGGGTCGACCAATACCCTGAGGTGATTTCAACACATAAAATCATTAGAAATATTCAGCGCTATTTACCATCCTGTACGCCTAACTCGAAGTCTTTTATTAACTTTTGTAGGCCCTGACAATATTATAGAGAACTATGAATTTATCGTAAAAGATGTTTTTTTTTACTTCTTTTTAATTAACTTTCATTTGCATCTAATCGCATCGCACGCTCCATTATAATCATCTTACGAAAATCAATTTTCAAGGATTGGTTTTTATTTTGATTATGATTCATCGACAATACATTTGTCATTTTTCAACTTAACGAATCTTAATATTACATCTTGATCAAAGTCTAATAATTTGTTTTGGTTTCGATCATGAGTTTTGACTTCCGATCTCGATATGTCCACCTGAATTAACCACAGTTACTAATTTATAGTTAGTAATAATGGTGTTGCGCTATATGCAATATGCTTTTTTTTTTCTTTGGTTATTCATGCATATATTAGGAGTTTTTTCTTTTATTTTTGGATATTATGCACTAGGCACACACCATTGATTCAATTGAAAAAAAAAATATATATATATATATATATATATCTACGAAATCCATTCAGCTTGGCTGATCAAAAGAACCTAAATGAAAATACCGAAACGTGAAACAAAAACACTAAAAACCAAGTTCAATTTAATTTGATAATCTGTATTAGCAACATTTGCAGGAAGAGTTGACAGCAATGAATAAATTCATTCACCCATATAAATACATTTCATCAGCGACATCACACTAATTACAACAAAATTATATCTACTTACATTACTATAGCAAAAAAAAAAAAAAAAAAAAAACAAAAAGAGGACGTCAATATATATATATAAATATATTTGCATTATGGTTCGAAAAAATCATACACAATATGAACATGATTTCAATCAAAAAAATCACGACTGTTTTCTCAGTGTGGGTCTTTTTTCCATATCGTAAATCGCATAAGAATTATAGATAAGAACTACTTATCTAATTTACAACAATGTTGACAATAAAATAAGGTATGCGACTCGTGTAGTTGCATCGATAGCAGCAAAACTTTTGTAATCAACGTAATTCACAGCTCTTATTCGTGGAAGGCAGTGCTTGTGTATCTTTTAAGATTAAATTCTATATAAATGTAGGCAGTTGTCACATTATTAGTTTTTGTTGCTTTCTTGCATGCGCTGTTCATTCATATCCGTACAATACAACTGTACTATATTGAAAATGGCGCATCGACGTAAATCACTTACAGAATTTCAATTGACACTAGCATCTATTATTTGTATTATATTCAATAGAAATCTGAGTACTTTTAATATCTTTTCTCTGCACGCAGAATATCACGATAACGTCAATGCATCACCACAAACTTACAGGCAATAGTCATCAATCATCATATGTAATGTACACCTATGGTATTATTGCTATTTTTCATAATTGATTATCTTACAGCCTATAGTTTTGTACATGCTTGAATTTACCATTTACACCTCAATGCTGTCACTGATAGATTGTCTCGATTATTAGCCAATGCCCACTACAATATAAATGCAAACTCATCCTATAAATTCGGAACCAATTATACTATAGAATTTCAATCATCGGTAAAACCGAAATACCGAATGAAGTCATGTAGTTATTTCCGGCCGTTCAATTCGCCACTTGGGTGTCTACTTTTTTTCCACGTTTATTCTATTTTATATATCAATTATATTTAAAATTTTAATTACCAGCTTTAGCCCAAGTCGCATTCACGCCTTTTCAATAATGGCTGAGAGAATTAAGTTGGTCAAATAATAATAAATTATATTGACGAATCTTGTCATCAACTGCATAAATACATAATACACAGTTCTTATCAATAATATATGTTTAGAAATCGAGGAGTCTGACCAAATATTTTAGACTTAACAGAAAAAATCTGGAAAAAAAAATTTGTTGAAAAAAAAAAAAAATAACAAAATAAATTATTGTAATTTCCTTAAACATTTGTTTGTCTTATTAATTTAGACTAATCTAAATATTTTTTTCTAGCCAAGCACTGTAACAACACAGAGTATACGCTGTGGCAATGCATCAAAGAGATCAATTCCCGTTAAATTGGACGTGAAAAAAAATTGTCTTCACATAAATTACGCGATAATGTTAATTGTTACATCGAAAATGAACAAAGCAAAATTACCCCGAACACTAAACAGTTTTAAAAAAACAAATTGTGATAAAGCTATACCTTATTGAAGCATGAAAAATGCAATATCGCCACGAAAAATTTTGCTTCATCAGCAAAATATAGGAAAACATAAATCTATATTTACAAAGTCATTATAAATAAAAGGAACAAAAATGAATAAACAAATGTAACAAAATTATGAAGTGATTCGAGAGTTCAAGTCGGATTTCGCGTTCTTATTCAATGGACAATGCAACAGCGAGAATGGGGATCATAAAAATATACATATTTCTTACTTTCTATTGTAAGAAAGTTTGTAAACATTGTGAAAAGCTGCGCTGCATACTTGTATCACAACTATTACCACAAACCATTGTCATCCTATTTCTTTCAATCAAACGTTCATCCTCAGCTGGGTTTACCCGATGGCCCATGGCTCGTTGTCGCTGGCCCATGCGAATGTAGACTATGTATACTACCTACTTGATTACTGGTAAGATTGGACACTGGCGGTTGATACATCGACGACATGTAACTGCTTGACGAGTGTGGCACTGACCTAATAATCATTTGTGAAGATTCGTTCGACGTATATTTATCGGATGAAGGCATGTGGAAGAAGTTTCGCCAACGACGTACGACGATGGTCGACGACGCGCAGGAAGTAGAGAAACAATTTGTGGGTGCTGGGCGCCCGTCTTACCTCTGTACAGTGCGCATAGGTTCTGGCGTTGCTGAAGAATTTCTAACCACACCAGAATTGTTTGGATTCGCTGGTGATACAATGTTACCAGATGGACCTTGATGATACCCAGCAGCTGGACTGTGTCTGCATACCATAAATTAATAAATAAAAATACGAAATACAATATACACAAATATACTATTTTATAAAATTTTTATACAACGAATTATACTCATTAATTCAAGACTTATTCTATACCGTATTGTAGGACTTGGTTGTGGTGCAGCCAATGGCCCTCTGTGCGGATATTGTGACATTGATACTGCGGCAGGTGGAGAAGGATCTGGTGGCAATCCGTTTTCCATGGGTGTTGCATGCCCGCTCGAACTTGAGTGTGATAAGTATGTATTATTTACTCGTGAATCTCGATTAACTCGTGATATTGATACAGGTGCACCTGGTGGCAAATCAGGATGTGAAATATTTTGATGCGAAGGATTCGCTCCTGGATGTATATTGTTGACTGTAATAAAAGAAACAAGTAAACAATTGAATATGATTGTTTTCCAATAAACACCAATTGATAATGATTTACCTGTATGTGTATTCGGTTGAGTAGTGAGGGGTATTGCCAATCGGGCATTAACTGCCAATAAGTGATCTCTTCTTTGTAAAAGACTGTTAACATGCTCCTCCAGTCGTAAATTCTCGGCACGAAGTTGATGTAAACACGAGAGAAGCGACGCAACTGAAACAAATATTATTTATATTCACGTATTGTAAAAATATCTACCTATTAATATGGTTTTTCTTCTGTTTCCAATTATAATCACTTTCACACCATGTAATCAATCAAAATGACATTTTGCATAGATTTCCATTTTCTACGCTTCGACGAAATACAAATTTTCAAATTCTATCGCATCATTGCATCAAAAAACAAATGTGTAATAATAATTAAGGCGAAATCCCCGTTCCTCTCTTTAACCAGGTTCAAATTGTGCGACCGACAATGAATATCAAACTCTGATTAACGAAAATATAGATAATGAATGAATCAAAAGATATATTCTTCTCATTCTCCTAACAGTTAAATGATCACACTCATGTTAAAATATTTGAATATGTTTTTCTTTGGTCATGCACACTCACTGTCAAAATGTTGTGCTTGTTCCATGAGAAATTGACTGCCTTGCTCCCATTGTCTCTCAAGAAGTTGATCTAATGTCTGTGGTATAACACCACCACCTAACGCCCCAGTACTCGTACCCGCATTGGTATTAGTACTCGTGGCGAAAACCGATGAAAATGATGGTGCTGCGGGTGTTGACGCCTGCGTAGATCGTATCTAGTAATAAATTTCAAAATATAGTTTACATAGATGGAATATTTTCCATTAATACATTGTGAAATTTACCGATGCTATAACACGACTGTGAAGTTGTGGGCCAACCAAATTGGTCGAAGAATTGCTTGCTTCAGTAAATATTGAATGCGCCTCCAATTCTTGATTAAGCGTATCAGACATTTTTTGTGCCATTGTTGACGATGGATTTAACTGATTACCAAGCATATGCGGTGCACTTACTCCATTTTGAAATCTAACACAGATAATTAGTAACAATAAATATTTATATATTCTATAAGTAAAGATAAAAATGAATCCTTACAATTTCACATCCTTCTCTTCTTTCGTATTATTTACTACACCTGTCGGTGTAGTAGATACTGATGGTGTTGGAGTAATGGTACCCCCAACACCACCGACACTTTTTCGCTTTCTTCGTCCTGGTCCAGTACTGCTCATGCTCTCAGAACTTGGACTACTTGGCGGCGAATCTTTAACAACCGGTCCCATTGTATTTGACGTACCAGAAGTAACAATACTAAAATGACCGGTACCCAAAATGGGCCCTTGAATGATCGATGGTATTGGAGCCACTGTCAATGATGGTGGTGGTGGGGTCGGATGATTATTTCTACTAACACGTTTTGATGTTGAGACAACACCACTATTTGAAACTGATGATGCAATTGTTGAAACTGGAAGCGGTGGTATTGGTTGACTATTTGATGAACCTCTTTTTGTTTTTCTTGACTTATCTTGTTTCTCAGTTGATTGCGATCTAAAATGTTAATTAACAATGAAAAAATTTTATAATGTACTGCATAAATAATAAAAATTTTAATAAGTTGAATCTTTCGAATAATTGATAAATTGTTTGAATTTCTACCTCCTTCTGGTGTCTCAGTAACAATTCGAAATAAAAACAAACATAACCTCGAACATATATATACATCACATGATATAATGATTTTAATTTGACAAAATGAAAAATGGTTGTTCTACTCCAAACTATACAATGAAATTGAATGAAAATTTTCGATAGAAACCAAATATAATTTACACCAATGCACAATTCAGTAATCACAATACCGAAATGACCTCGAGTGAACTGATGTACCCAATAACATCGACTCACTTACTGCTATAAACACTCCATTTTTAAAATAGAATGGCACAGTTTTCTAAGCAGTAAAAACTATTAAAAGTCAATAGACAAACACAATTACGATCATACAATTTAGCCGACACATCACTAACTAATTTTAGCATTCCAAAATGTCACTAATTGACATTGAATGATCATTATCGCGCGCAAAATAGGTTAGACAAACTTGCTTGTTTACCCCCACGTCAGCCATTTTAAACACAGCTCACTGCACTCTCGAACTTACGATGTCTCGAAGTATCTCGATACGATCGCGATTTGGCGCCACAAATATTTGAAAAAAACGCGGGTAATCATGTGCACAAACAAAATTAATAGACTGAGAAGAAACAAAAAAAAATTTTTTTAAATCACCATCTAACTAACTAATATAAACAATGAACGTACATTATATTATTTATTAAATAAGGAAAAAAAAAATAAATAAATACAATTTTCATCAATAAATAAATTTGGTCAAAACGAAAAATAAAACAAGCTCATAAAAAATTTTGTACCTTGATCTTTTAGATGGTAAATCCTCAGCGATTATACGCTCAGTATTGTTTACAGAGCTTGGTCGATTTTCACTGGCAGCCGCAGTAGTCGTCATACTCTGTTGAAGCTGTTGATAAATGGTAGGAGCGCTTGTCACAACACTTTGCGCCGCACTCGATAACGATGTAGCTGTCAGTGGTACAGATACAACAATGCTTGTAGTTGTTGTTGTTGGAGATTGAGTGACATTCGTTGATTGTGACTGTGTTATTGATATAATAACAGGAGTCGTGGTAGCTTCAGTTGTAACGGCAGCACTAGATGTACTCTGAACTAACGGACTATCAACTTTCAACTGAAAACATAAAAACCGCCATGCTGTTAATTTCATGAACACAATATAGAAGAAAGTCACTCGGAGCACATTTGAATACAAAAAATGATGCAATTGCATTTACCTTTTTAGGTTTCTCGGGTTCTGACATTGTACTCAAACTCGTGGCTTCAGTAACTGTTGGTTGAATGATATTGCTTGGAGTTGATTGTGCCATGGAACTCACAGCAACCAATGAGCCACTGGCCTCAGAACTAACTGAATTATTTGAGTTTTCATTGCCTGGCACTGTGGGCGTACGTGCACCAGTTTTACGCTTTTTACTCGTATGACTTGACGATTTACTCGATGACGATGAACTCGATTTAGATTGGCCACTATTCTTATGTTGCAAATGGGTACTAGATGCTGACTTGATGGGGGCGACAGCGGGAACTGGACCAGGTGCAGGAACTGGGCCGGCGCCATCATGCCCAAACACACTCTCCGACTGGGTGACAATGGTTTCTACGAAATTGGAAGTCGTGAATTTACTTGATGCCGAGCTTGACGTATTTGCGTCTTTTGGGGTGTTATGACCGCTACCACTCTTGTCGTCGGTGATTCCATTGACCTCTAAGCTGGGACTAGTATTGGACTTGCTCTTCGAACTCGATGTTGATGACTTCGAACTCGAACCCTTACGTTTTGTTGTTGTGGACAAAGTTTTCAATGGTATCTCTGCTTCCTTCTCGGGAGAAGAGTCTGACGAGCCATTGTCCGCTGGTATTGGTTTATATGGTGGTATTGTTTTAACATTACCACCCTTTTTCTTCAATAGAAACAATCATCAATTAGTATTGTTCAATCATTGTAATATATATTATACATCTTGAAATATTGTAATTGTCTAAAAACTCACCAATTTTGAATAATGATGTTGACAATAACCACAATATTTGACATTATCAAGATAATTCCCTGCTTCCTCGCAAAGCAAACCGAGAGCTTGTGCACAAGTAACATGAAATTGTTGTTTACAACCTGTCTTATTACATTGCATGCAAGCTCCCACTGTTGCCCGACTGCCTCTACCTTGTTCTTCACATATATAACATGTCTAAAAATAAAAAAAAAAAACGTTTTGCAAATTATTAATATGAGAAATTCAATATAGCTCAACGATTAATTGATATTATTTACCTTATTAAACCTTTCAGCGGGTATAAGTTGCAAAATAATTGGCTCCATTGTTGTGACATTGCCAAACCTAACTTCGGGAATATAGAGAGCACAGACAACGTGGGCCCAGCCAGCTTGATCTGTTCTCTTAAGTGCCCCATCTCGACTTGGACACAATTCACAACGCTATTTTATGATAATGAAGAGCAATAATTATCACTATATCAATGTAAATAATTCACATTTACACTATGTTACAATGCAATATTATTTGAATGTTTAACTTACCACACGCGCACTACGCTCTTGTGATTCACACTTGCGACAATACCATGGACCAGTTGGTACCGTAACAATACCATAGCATGCTGTAAATGTGTAAAATCTATATAACAATGACAAAACATAAAAATATCACGATAAATTTGATACATTCAAAAACATAAGGAACGTCTGATAAATGACAGTAACGCAAATCTTCGAAATAATCCATCATTTACCCAAAAAATACAACCTAATTTTACATATATATATTGCCGTTGAAAAATAAGTATGTTGGTATGTGCCACTCAAGCCAAAATGGTCGTATTATCATATGGCGTTTGGCAGTCCTAACCTAACAGTGCTCAAAACACGAAGTATTCGGAGTAATAATCGTGAACATTTTACACCTGTTGTATCACACAAGCGTTAAAAAACATGATTCACACGAAGCTAGAATGTGATTATGAAATAAATCCTTCCTATGACAAAAATGTGATAAATGACAATGAAAGGTTATAAATATCACATCATCAACGAATGTGGATATTACATACGTAATTTGTTGAACAATTGAAAGAAGAAATGTGAATTACAAACCTTGGTGAACAGCAACTGTACAACCCTGTCCATCACAATACACCAGTGGATTCTCGGTCCATCCCCTCTCATCAGAACACACGCAGCACCCTCCAAGCATCTCCTTCATGCTGTGGTCCAGTCGATTCGTAAGATGAGACTAGCTGTTAGAGCTAGGCCAGCTGATGGCAACGAAAAAGTACGCATTCCGCTTCTCGCGGGTTTACCATCCCGTTCAAAACAACGTGGAAGTAAAACCCCAAAAATGGGAAATTACGTTGACCCGTCAACGGGCCATTTTTGTAAAACGCTCGCGTTGTCGCTGTCGTATGTGCAGCACACGCGTGTCCCATCCAGATCCTGACTCTCAATGTTATTCACCAATATCTTCCACTCTGTTTCAATTGATGACAATTTATCGTCTGACAGGAGTTTTGGGCAAATTGCGATGGAAACGCTGGAGGCAAAAACAAATTTCCAAACGCGGCACGAATGGTTTGTTATTCACGTAGGCGGTTCTTATTTGTTTCGCTCGGCAGCCATCTTATTTTTGTTGTCGCGCGCCGCCCGCGCGTGCGCAAATACTGTACATATACACGCGCGCGCCATTCAATGATGCATCATGGGATACAATCTCAACTTCTCAACGTGTGATTTGTTGTATTTGGTATATTTGGTATATTTGGTAAGTCTATATGTGCCATCAGACTTCAAAGTGCTTGGTGTCCTCGGTGTCCTTGAGGTGTTTGCTTTTGGCTGATTACTAAAAGGACCCATTGAGTAGACGAAAGGGCAATAAATTTACTTGAGTTATTCCAAGTTCCATTTCAATACGATTGCGCAACTACTATGTTGTCATTTTTTTCAAAATTATCACCATTGAATGAATACCATATATATATATATATATATATATATATATATATATATATATAAATAGAGAATATAATTTGAATGAATACAATTGACCCTTGCGTACCTTTGTCACGGAATTCGCGACATGCACAAAGGCACCATAACCTATATCACGTCTTTCATTTTGATTCTTTATCAATATAATAATAAAGTTTAACATTTCGTGATATAGTGTTGATGGAGAATACTGAAACAACAAACTAGAATTCTCTAATAATTTTTGAACATATAAATCGTAATCTTATATTTCATATTTATTTCTAGGATAGATGCAATGAGTAAAGACTCTTCGACATTTTCTCCATTTTATGCAATAAGAATTGCAACGCCCAACGATTTGCCATGCGTTTTAGATGTGATGCGTCAAAATTTTCATTTTGAAGAAACAGTATTTAATGCTTTGTGTTCGCATGCAAAAATTACACAAGATGAGAGGAGAATGATTGAAACTATTTTGGATAATAGTGTGAAGAAAGCATTCAATAGCTCACCATGTCTTGTCGCTATTCACAATGAATCCAATAAAATTGTCGGAGTAAATATTATGACTCTCACCAAAAATCCGAAATTTAATGATGCACCGGATGGACATACAAATTGCTTCACGCCTAATACAAAATCAGTGTTGGTGAATCAATATTTTCAATATTTATATGAATTTAACGAGAAAGCCAATTTGTTTGTTAAATATCCCGATGAAACAATGATTATGGAATTTTATGCAATCGCTGTTGATAAAAATCATCGTAAAATGGGAATTTCAAGAAATCTTATCAACGCGGGAATTACTTTAGCTCAAGGTATTGAAGAAATTTCTTTAGTATTTGGAGTATTTACGTCTATATATTCGATGAAAAGCGCTGTGAATACTGGTATGCAGACTTTATTGAAAATCAATTTGTTGGAATATAAAAATGACGAAGGTCAATTAATGTTTGAAAATACAAAACCGCATAACGTTGTTTTCATTATGACAAAACACATAAGATAAAAATAGTGGTAAAACAAATCTCGTTAAAACCAACAAATGATAATAAAAAACAATGTTAGTATCATACATGACTATATCAGAACTGGCTATTCTATCGATAAATACTGATATTGTTATTCACAGAGGATAACTTCTCATTATCGAAAATAATATTACACCCTGTTGTTTATTATGTAATTTTTTCTATATTTTATTTTTATTTGTTGTCGCGGTTTCATATAGATAATTCGAAATAAGATCCATCAACTATCAAAACAAAAAAATAATAAAAATCTATCAATTGTGCCACCGAACCTGTTCACTTGTCTTTATATGTGACCGTCTTTTATTTATTGCATCTAGATTTTAATTGGAAAATGTGAGTAATACTAAATTCTCTCACGATATTATATTACTTTTAGATAATTATTTTTAAGTGACAATCCTGAAATGAACGTGTGCATTATGTATAAATATGCGTGCGTGTATATATTCGAAATAGAAACACTAAAATGTAGGTCATGTGCTAGATGATAGTTTGGAGCATTTTAATAATTCTGATTTTTCGTATGGATCCCTATATAAAATTTGTCGTCATAAACTATTCGATTAGAAACATATTGAAATCAAAATTAATAAAGATCTAAAAAATTTGACAAAGTATAAGGATCAAACTTTGTATTCTGGATATGTACAAAAGCGTGAAAATTTGACAGGTCAGAATATCTAATTTTGTCTTTGTTTATTTTCATCTATCGTGTCGTGTAATCGGCCTTGCGGTTGCGGAAGTCACGTGAGCCATGTTAAAGATATTCATTGGATACAGCAATGACGAGAAACATGTAAAACCCATATGACTCGTGATAGTTGTGATGTCATTGATGATTAGTCAGAAAACTTCACTTATGATAACAATACTCAAAACCTTATATGAAGATATGAGTAGATATCGGCGTCTCTTATTATCGATTATTGATGTTTATTCGATCCATCAATAGTCATGTCATATTTGAATATGTAAGCATTCTCAGCATACAATACATTACGATTGGCGGGGGAAATACGTGTATACGTATGTGTATTTGCGCAACATAGCTCGAGTCAAACTGGAGACGCTCAGTTTACCAACGAACTCCAGCAAATATCGGTTAATCAGCACGGCAGCGCAGATAAAACATGAGGTGTGAATAACATTGCAATATTCATGGCATTCCTTCATAATATTCTCATTGCATTTTATTGTCTGCATATTCCTAGAGCATTTATCATAAACATAATCTTATCGTTACTTAAAAAAATATCACTGAGATATACATTTATATAATGAACTAATGGGTGAAGTATACGCTTATCAAATACATTTATTAATGTTGTAATCAACCAGTGTGTTCAAAGGTTATATATTATTTACTCAATCAGTAATTGTATACGTTGAAATTGAAGGACTGTGTTGCAAAGTATACACAATATATGTATATATATATGTGTATATACTAATTATATTCATTGATAACACACTACTTGAAAAGAATTGAAATAAAGTAATTGACCCTGTGAAAATAAGCAATAATATATTTTATATACGTTTATTATTATCATTTGGCAATGAATTTACCTTGAATATAAAATGTTTACAGCAGTCGAAAGAGAATGCCATCGTATCGGCCGTGGGGCTCAACTGAGGACGGTGCCATAGAATTTGAATCTTTGACAACTGAAACTCTACATGGAGCATTGAATGTTTATCGGGAGTCATTCTGTAAGAGAGAAAACGTGTGTCTAGCCGTTGATTTGATTGGTGAACCTGGCGCAGTCGAAGAGCTAGAAAAATTATGCTTAGATGCTGCACGAGACGGAGTAAGCGTCGTTGCAATTGATACCAGTACGAGAGAAGTGGTTGGAGTGGCATTCAATATAATTCAGGTATTATTTGTTATTCTAATTCACATAGTAACAGCAATTGACAATGTTAACTTGGTTAGATTCATTGATGATATGGTTTTCTTTTTATTTCGAAAATTATAGGTACGTGGAGGTGCGAATGAAGTTAATCCGTTCGAGCTCTTTAGCGAAAATTGTAAAAAAAATTCATCAAAGGCGCTTGTGAATTGGATGATTGAAATGGACGCAAAATTAGATCTATTTAAACATTACAATGTAGACTGCATACTCGAAGTGATGTTTCTTGCAACGCTGGAGAAGTATAAACAACGGAGAATTGGCGAGTTGCTTGTATCGTCGTCATTAGAAATTGGCCGCCATTTATTTCGTGGAAAATCAGTAAAGACTCCGGTTGAAATTGATGATATCGAAACGATAAGAAACGTTGATTCTGTGCCGAGTCTTGTTTCGGCATTAATGACATCCTGTTATTCGCAAAAAATTAGTGATAAACTTGGCTTCGACACACTTGTGGAAGCCAGCTGGGATGAATTCACATTTAATGGAAAAAAAATGAGTGAACGAGTTGGGGGCATTCACAAATTCATCCGGCTCGTTGCTAAAAGATTGTCCCGGAATTAGAAAAATGAAACAGATAATTATTTAATATTTTATTACAAATGATTATATTTATATTTGTCTGGTCACTCGCGAGAATTTTTACTCGTAGAAAACGAGACAATCTAAGATGAATATCGAAATATATATTTTTGTTGTAAACGCAACACTCAAATTATCTTGCATTCAATATTAATTTAACATACATGTCTCTTATAAATTATTGACGTTGCGTTGATACTTAATTCATGTTCAAATAAAAAATATCTTATTTTTTCATATGGCAGTACTGAAACATATTATATTTATCTTTCTTTCAAACACACGTTTTACTAAATGATATATATGCATATATAAGTTTGTGTGTTTATACCTATATATCTATGGCCATTGATGAAATGACAAATTGAATAAGAGTTTCACATTGAAACGATGAATGGTTCGTTATAACGTATATAACGAAGGTACAAGTCATTTTTATGTCTTCGCATGCTTTTCACTGTTACCACTCATATGCAAAAGCATACAGTGCATTGTCATATTTTAATACGTCTCAAAATGTTTTCAAATTCCACAATAATCGCGTAAAAATTAATAATAAGTATAATTTATTTTTTATATTAGATTAATTAATAATGAAAGTGTTTATTTATGTGATGAAAAACACTTGTCCTTTATACAGTAACATATTGACCCGTCACGTCATTACATATTTATGAATTCTGAGACAATGGAACCAAATAAATGAGAGAGGCAGGCATTACTGCTAGTACGACCAATAAGAAAACCAAATCAACTAGCTCTGAATGTGTTTCGTGCCGACCCGCTGATAAAAGCAATAGAAATACACACTCGAGTGACGTGTATGTCAGCGCAGACTCTATGAACTACAATTTGGAATCACGCGCTTAGTGAAAAATTGAGTGCGCTCTGAGGCGGTACTTTGCAAATTAGTAGTGCAATACAAAAATTTTCATCTTTGTGATCTGAGTATATCTCAATTATATTGTATAACAATAGTACGTGAAAAGTTTGTCAATATGTTTGGCTACATCGAAGCTGGAATTCATGGTACTATTGAGTTCCGGTTATTAGCGGAGGATAAATTTGAATCGGCACTGGAAATTCAACAAAAGTCAATGCGTCAAGAAAATGTAGCAAAGGGAGTTGGTCTTTATGAGGAGGAGGGTGCTCCAAAAGCAATGGAAATAATATTCAAAGAAGTGATGAAGGATGGCTGTTCAATTGTGGCTATAAAGAAGAAGACTGATGACGTTGTTGCCGTCTCATTCAATAAAATGCATGTGAGTTCAGGCATATATACAAACACATTGATCTTATATTTATGAATTGAATTATTGGCTCATAAATAAATTATCAAAATATATTTCCATGTTGAATAATATACATATTTTTGTTCTATTGTAGGTTGCAACTGATGTTGGGGAAGTCGATCCTCTATTCGAGATGATGAAGAGTAATATAAAGCCACGCTCTGCACTTGCTCTTATTGAATTTCTCGATGACGTAAGTTGATTAATTTCACAGTGTGTGTTAGCCAATTGTCCAAATAAATTAGCTTCATTGCAACGTAGTGTGTACTTAATTTTTCTTATCATGTATTTTTCTCAAGGTTGAATCTAGAGTGAATATATACGAGAAATACAATACTCGTACAGCCATGGAGATCTTCTACGTCGGAACGGATCCAAACTATTGTGGCTTTCGAATTGCACAAGGCGCTGTAGCAGCATCATTGGAAATGGCCCGACAATTGAAGAAACATGAAACGACGCGTAAAATTATTCCCGAAATTGCATTTGGTGTTTTTACATCCAATTATAGTCAACGCATTGCGCGAACATTGAAATTTGATTGGTTGGAAACAATACATTATGCGGATTTTACATACTGGGGTAAAACAATGGCAGAGAGAATTGGTGATGAACATAAAACTGTTAAACTGGGTGCGTTACGATTATAAATCATAATTCTATTTCATGTGAATAAATATATAATTCATTAATTTATCTATTTATTTATTTATTTGCGTCAATCGGCCATATAAAACTCAAATAACAATTATTGAGTTTGTGATTAAGAATTTTCGATGATATACAATATACTAGTGAATCAGTGCTATATTTTTTATCTTCGATGCAAAAGTTGATATAGATCCGCTGATAAAGTTAATATCAGAGCAGTAATTGTTGACTAGATTCGTTACTTTGTTCTACGGTCCACGATACACATAGAGCTTTTCGAAGACTTCACTCAGTTTAACAATGGGCGAAATCTTCACACCAGGTTTAAAGCAAATAAAGCCTAGTTCCTCTAATATTTCTGGAGAGTCAATTATTCCATTAATGGTATTATAAAAAAAAATAACATCCGCAACATGTTTCCGACTTGATAGACTGTTCATTTTAAATTGATCATAAACCTCCTCGGTGTTCATATTCGAAGCCCTGATGTTCCAATAATGCACGATGTAATTGCAAAATTTTTTTCACTCTATCAATGAGTAGATTTGTATGTAGTGACCAAATAACTGAGCATTTTCATCACAAACAAATTTGAGAACTTATAGATATACGATGGATGATTCGATTCTAACTGTGATTTTCTATGTCGTGTAGTGTTCGCTCTCATCTGTCATTTACTATCAATCTGTTAATGAAATTTTTGTATCAATACGATCCTCATGCACACATTTCATCACTTTTTTTTATATAATATAAGTTGTAATTGAAAGAAAAGCAACAATATTTCACTCAAATGTCACTATGTCCATTTGTAGGAGTTACCTATAAAATGATCACTTTTTTACTCTTTAATTGACAGATAAATTTTAATGTAATGAAATTCACAAAAACTTCACAATTTTTTTTTTTTTTTTCAATATATCAATTTAACATTCAATTCCAGCTTAATAACTGTGGTCCTCAGATTTAAGCGAATTTTTGAATTTGAATTTGTATGAATCGTGCACCATCTATTTGAAGATTCATGAAACAATCAATAAGTCATATTAAAAGTACGCCTGGCGTACTACGCCAATTGAGTTATGTTTACAAACATCACACAAGTGAAATAGTTCGACGAGTTTGTCTTATTGAGAGATTCAATTTTTAAAGAGGTATGTCATTCACTTGTCAGTACCGTGGTATTAGTAAATTTAATAAAGTATTGATTTTTTTTTATTACAAATAATGATTTTCTGTATTCAATAATACTCTAAATTATACGGTAATTCGATAGTATCAAATTCATAACCTAAAAATTATATTTGCGATTTAAATTTAAAATGCCAGTACCATAGTCAAAAATGATATAAATGTATTTAGTTATTAATAAAATTATTTAAATCATTAATTATATTTTTTTATTCAAGATGACTTCAATATTGTGTACGAGAAAATTACCTGGGACTGTTGACATCATAAACAATTGTCAAAATCAAAAACCACGGAAAAAAAAGTGAAGGGTAAAAACAATATTTGTATGAAAGTTCGGAATCGTCGTTTGTAACAAAAACGTGAAGCTGAGCAATTAAGAAAATAAAAAATACTGAATGATCCAGAGGCTTTTTGGCATGACACTCACTGCCAACAAGAAATAGCAAGAAATGAAAAAAGAAAATAAGAAGAAAAACTGAAATTAATTCAGGAATTATCGGATCGAGAAAAGCGAGTTCGCCGTAAACAACAAAATTTATGAAAAAAAAACTCACGAGCATAACAAAAGGAAATAATTAAATTGCAACAAAATGAAGATAGCAACTGTAATAAATTGAAATAAAAACAATTTAGATCAGGGAAGAATTGAATATAAAAAAAAAACGTGAATGTTTTAGAGACAAGAAACAATTATTAAATGATAATGAAATTCTCCGAATAAAAATTAATCGCTTCAATAAAAAAATACAACGTTTGATAATCAAGAAACCTGACTGAACATCACCTAAATCTAGAGTTAATGAGCTGGTAAAAGGTAAAAATGTAAATCGCCAAGTTCGAACATAAATGAAATATTACCAAATAATTTGAAGCCTTTCGTAGATACGATGAAAGTACTCGTACATGAAAATGAATTCCAGCGTAATTGTATTTTGTTCAATTTATAAAGTTGCTTTGATTGTTTCAATGGGAACGTATACAGACACCTAATAATTCAGCGTAAATTCAGGCTGTATCACTACGGCGAGGCTCGGGAATTAAAAGTGTTGTGATGGAAAACCAAAAAATTTAGCTCAGTCAATTTAATTTCCGTAATATAAAATGTTTCATTTCATTTGATTAATATTTTACATAAATTATATTTTAATATCGGTTATAAATAAGTTACTATGGATTATTAAGTGTTAAATAATCACTATAAAAACGTTCAAAAATGTTATGATACCATTCATAAAAAATTTTTAATAGTTTTCGTAAAGAATATCTAACAAATTTATTTTATGTCAGTACCATGATTAAATGTATCAGTGCCGTGACATAGAAAATTTGAAATTTCACTCTTAGTCTTGATATTTAATAATTGTAAAATTCTCTCATACTGTCATTTTTACTCCAAAATTGAGTAATAATATGCATGAAAAAACAAAAAAAGTTTGATTATAAAATTGAAAAATTTTTGATCTAAAAAGTAGCAGGTAAAATGGAATCACCAACTTCTATATTTATTTACAATATATATATATCATTAATACTTGTTGTATGACTACGCGGAGAAAAATTCCAATCCATATGAAAAGAATTTTAGTGAATTATTTCGCAGTTAATGGAAGAAAATATCCTCATCAATATTATTGAACATATTGAACAATGTTTAACTTTTTGTTACATAATGAAAAGTCAAAATTAGTTTTCAAATGAAGAATTGGTCAGTCGCACCATCTACTGGACGCCATCTGGTACAATTGTTTTTCTTTTTCAATTATGTGACACTGAGTAGAGGAGGATAATGTGTATGAAAGTAAAGTAAAATGATCGGCGGCAAAAATCACTAAACATCCACGTGTGTAAAAAGTCATACGAAATTAGTGTAACATGTTTATTTGACGTCATTGATATTCACTCCACTCAAATACTGTCGCTACCCAGTCATATAGATATTTATATTACTTAGGCAACAATGGCTGTAAATATTATTACATTCTTTTAAAAAATTATCATAACCTACATTTTACTTTTATCAATTTTTGTTTAGCCACCAACAAAAAGCACCAAAGTCGCAACAAGAGGAGCGAAACAAATTGTTGAAGAAAATGCATCAACCTTGAGCTTCTATAGAAATATGGTTTTTGGTGCAGCGGGATGTTATCTTACTGTAAAGATGGTTTTTTTTGATTTTACAACATTGACAATAGTAAGTTTCAACAACATCATTAGCTCAAACTAATAATTAGATGATAGTACAAATTATATTTTTATTTTTAGTTTTTGACTTTACTCTCAGGTATTACATACATAGCATGTTATCAATTTATGGCTTATATATCAAAGCCAAAATACAGTGAATCTGATCAATTACTTGATTCGGGAGTCGATCTCAATATGGAAGACGGAATCGCTGAGTAAGTTGTTAATTACAAATTATTTATATAATCATTTACATAAATATCTGTTTGTACATTTCAGACACGTGAAAGATTTGATTATTTTAACTGCTGGGTGCCAAGTACTTTCGTTAATATCAAATTACATTTGGTTGTTTTGGCTCTTGGTAAGTTATATTTTACTACGCCAAACATAAAATTACTTCAATGCATTAATATGATACTCATATTACGTATTTTTGAATTAATATCAGGCTCCAGTACGTGCATTTTATATGTTGTGGATGAAAATACTGTCGCCCTGGTTCTTCTCTGAACCAAATGAGCAACCAGAAATTAATGAAAAAAAACAACGAAAATTAGAAAGAAAAATGGCGCGGCGTCAATAGAATTAATGAATATAAAATAGCAGGTATCACTTATTACATATTGTACAATATCACGATGAATCATATTGTACATTTATTTTCGATTATTTTCATATTCAATCATTGCATGTGGACATATTGTATCTCTTCCGAAACGCAAGTCAGATAAAAATTGATTGATAATTTTTGAAACTGTTACAACAACAAAACAAACTTCATAGTTATTTATTTTAATCAGCATATATTTGAATTATATGTATACGAAATACTTTGTGTAGGATATTTAAGACGATATTGCCAACGAATATCTTTCAGTTAATAGTCGCGCTTCAAATAAATAAACTCCGAATTACAATGATAGTAATACATTAACATTGACGTATATTCGATTTGGGTGATGAATGGTGATTAAATTAATCTGTAATGGATTGACATTTCCTATTAGGTTTATTCATGAGATTGGAAAATATTTCGCAGCAGTTCTTTATTATTGTATCTATTTGCTATCTTATCCCCGCTACAATCCGAATGACATATACACAGACACTTGGAATTTCGTGTGTACAGTAAAAGATTGGATAGCAGTGTTAGTAAGCCCTACAATGTCACACTGCCCACCAATGAATCTGCCAGGTCGAAGGTTGGAACCGCTTCCGTCTAAGTCTCTATTTGAGCCTCGTGAATTGATCATTGACTTTCAGTGTGAATGAGAAAGAGGACGGATGGGGACATCACAAATAACTCATTAAAACATTATAGTATTGATCATAAAAGTGAACAATGAAGCATCTACAAGTAACGAGCTGCTTTGTCAGTGTTTTTTTCATACAAATTATTCTTCCTTCATCAGCAAGTTTTGAAAATTCATCCGGAGCAATCCATAGTAATTGCTCAGAGTGCAACAATTTTTGTATATCAATAGATAATGGAAAATGTGACAACGAAATAAAAAATCTCAATACTTTACGTGTTAAAGATGTTTTTCAGCCAATGACAAAGAGTGATGCGACAAATACAAATATTGAAGAAGTACCATGGTATTTGAAAGTCCCTCTATTACCCGTGATCTTTGCTAACTCGCCAACATTGCCAGAAGGAAAATGTAAACGCCAGGTTCAAAAATATCTCAAGGAATTGAACAATGGAACTCTGTGGGCTGTTCGCAGTAAGCTTTTGGTTTTTTTTTTTTACTGTTAGTCCACAACAATTTTCATTTTGATTGGGTGTTGTGGTCAATAATTCAATCGATACCTCATTTATAAATTTCATAAAATCCACCATCACATTTCATGATACCTCTATACAAATGGAAAAGTCATTGTAGGACTATAAAGATACAGCACACTAGAATGAATTACACAAAAATAAATTTAAGTTCTAAAGGTCATTTGTTGCGCAAAATCATAGATTATGTCACTACATTTAGAAGTGATTTTATTCAAAAACAATAAATAATTAAATAGATTGATGAATGAATAAATAATAAGTCGGATTTTAATTAGTGTTTGATTCATCGACAAAATACCCTGAGGGAATAATAACGGGGCACACACGGCACTATGGAAATTTTGATCAATGCTATCAAATAGGCACTACAATTGAGAATGATTTATTGAAATCAAACGCTGAGGTGATTGGTGGAAAATATTGTTTAGTGAAGGTCGAATATCAAAAGTTTAACGTTTCTAATGATCGCGTTGGGCCTTACACTCTCGAATTTGACCCAAATGGATCAGTATGGGATGCAATCAAGGTAACGTCTGCGATCGATACATAATTTTCAATGTCAAAGAAATCATTCTATTTTCGTAATATTCAACAAATTAATGTTTAACGAAAAATGTAAATATAAAATTGCTATTAATAATATGAATGTAGGAAAAGGGAGACTTTCGACGTGTTAAAAGATACTTGTTAGAATTAGCGCTTTGTGTACCGGATGCTTGCAGCGCATCTGATGTTGAAAAGGCTCTCAATGAGCCGTTAAAAAAAATTGGCGTCGAACAACAAGTACTTATAAACATTGGAATAAAAGGCGAATGTCAGACACAAAAAAATTCGCCGGAATTTTCAATATGGGCAAAAATTTACTGGTGAAATTTACTTATTAATATTTTATAAACTTATTGATCTTGTTATCCCATCTGTCAGTGATTCTTCTAGTGGATTCTCTAATTTTTAGTTTCGGAATACTGGGACTATTTGTGTTGGTGGGAGTGAGCACTTGGTATGATGGAACTGTGAATAATTTTGAACAAAAAGAAAATGAATCTTTGGCCATGGACATTCTCCTCTGCTTTTCAGCGCGACGCAATTTCCATAGTATTACTGACATCACATACAGTCACTCAGGACTGGATAGTATCTTTTTATTGCGCTTTTTATTTATGTGCTGTAGCATTTTTGGTCATAGATTGATGCAATATTATACGAATCCCATGATCAATTCAGAATTTTTAGAATATGTAAGGGAACAAAGTGAATGAAGTATTATAATTGTGTATGAAAATCCATTTCTTTGATTTACATTATTTATTTTTCTTATCACTTCACAGACTTATACAGTACCGTCTCTTATACTTTTGTACAATGGACCGATAATTGTCGAGAGTTTTTTTGCATTTGGTGGAATATTACTCGCTTATTACATGTTAGTTGAATTGGATAGACGAAAAAAAATGAACTTTATTGCAGCGATTTTGATTCGATATCTGAGGTTATTAAAATTATAAAATAATTAATCAAAAAATTATTTTGACAATTTTCATGAAATAGTATTCCCCATAGATTTACGCCATCGTACTTTGTAGTCATCATTTTCATAGCCTTAGTATTACCTCATCTCGGCTCTGGTCCCTATTGGGAATACAAAATTGGCCTTGAATCCAGCAGTTGTGCACATAACTGGTGGACAAATATTCTATATGTCAATAACTACATCAACACGGATAAATTGGTATATCACAAAAATCTCAAAACAAATAATATATGTAAATTTATCATTCATAATGGCGATTCCAACACAAATATGTATTATTTATTGCTAATATGTTGTAGTGTATGTTCCAATCGTGGTACGTATCCGTGGATTATCATCTATATATTATAGCATTGTTTGTTATTTATTTCTTTTGGAAAATGCCACGAAAGATTGGTTATCCTTTTCTTATTGTTATTATAATCGGTGGATGTACAATACCATTTTGTCTCTCGTATTTCTACCATGTTCAACCAATGTACAGAGGATTGCCCTAGTGAGTATCAACATCGAACAATTTATTTTTAATTCAGTAATAATTTCATAACATAAAAGCAAAGAAAACCTACTGATAATATGGTTGTATTATTTACAGCATGCATGAAGTGAGAGAGGATCCTTATTTTACTGAGCATTACATAAAAACACACGAGCGTCTTGCTACATATTTTGTTGGTGTTCTGGGTGGTGCTGTTATTTATGATCACAATTTATCCCCGTGGAGTATACCAAAAGTGAATTTAAACACAAAAATTTAATATTGGTTGTTACGTTTCAATGAACTATTGAATTGTGACACCACCAAATGCGTACATAATTCGCTTTTAATAAGTACAATTCATTTTATCCAATAAATTCTGAGTTGAATGAGAACTTTAAAGTCAATCAAATCAACTGAGAATGGACATAGAAGTAAAACGTCTTGCCAACAGACTGAGATGAATAATAACTCCAGTATCTGCGGATTTTATATATTCAATTTGGAGCTTATATGAGCATATTCATATTTAGTATCTTCTTATGTATCGTTTTTCAATTTTTGGATAAATGCGATATGGACGCTGTACACTTAATCAAAGATGAGAAGTATAGTTTGTAAGTTCATTACAATTTTTCTCTACACTTACTAGTTTTATTTTGAATTCTTTATAGCCTTGGAGACATTTACCATTCATCCTCGGTGCAATATTTGTGGGAATTAAATCACAAAGTATGGGATTAAAATTCTATAACCCAAATATTGATACGACGCCAATGATGAATGCACTTTATGCCAGTTTGAGCAGACCTATTTTTGCGCTAGCTATAGTTTCCATAGTAGTCTTGATATCTGTAAGCGATGAATCAGGTATGATAATTAAATGTCCCGTTCTTTATTCACATTTATACATAAAAGTAAATTTTTTTCATTGAATAAAATATTGTAGAGTTTCATCATCAATTTTTCAAACCACGTTGGGCACAACCTCTAGCTAGATTAACTTACGGAGTGTATCTTATACACAATATTCATCAAAGTTATGATATTGGAGTTGCAAGGAATGCAAAAACATTTTCAATACACAACGCAGTGAGTTACATGGCTTTATCAATCGTATTTAATACATATTTGAGTTATCGAACAGACTTAAACCTTGTAAAAATTTTTTCAGATCTGGGATTTAGTACCAGATGTTGTTTTCTCCTTTCTTTTAGCTTTGATTCTTGCGATTGTTGTAGAAGGACCATTCCGTAGGATAGAAAAACGATTGATAAGCAACCGATTACATAAGCATAACAAGTTAGTAACTAAATAGTCATATCATTATTCAATATATTATTCATTATTATATTTTAATTTAATATTGTTAGGTCACCCAGTGAAAAAACACCGATGGTAGTAAAAAAATCAAATTAACATATTGATGTATATGCTATAAAAAATTAATAATTACGGCTATTATTAGTATAGTGAGAGGCGCTCAATTATAAATAACGTTATTGATTACACAAAAATTATGTACATTTCAATAAAGTGTTTTAATGTTATGCAGAATTAAATATATGATAAGTTATTTGAGAACCATCGACATATTTCGGCTAATAATATTGTATAAAAACGAATTTAGTTCTGTAATATGCATCAATTGGTAATAAATATATAATATTGATCATTCATAATAATTAATTTATTATGTTGCATTTGTATTGTCGATATTTTAATATATAATAAACTCCATGCCATGCGCTTTGCTTTAGACAACTGGATCTACGCGTGTGGTGCGCATATTCGAAAAATTGGATAAACAAATGTCAAAGGTGAAACTAAGCAAATTCAAATCAGATTTCATTGAGGTGACGACGTCGAAAACCAATTGAAATCACCTCACAATGATAAGCTAACATGAGCTAAAAGTAATATTTTTTCATTTTTCTTCTTTTAATTGTTTTTATCATTTTTTTTCATTTTCACTACAGTTCTCTAATATACAATAAAGAAATATAATGTGCAGCGAAGATTGTTCGCATCTTTTACCTTGAAAGGTTTCAAAAAAAGACTGTTTATAAAAAATAAATAGAAGTTTTATAGATTGATGGGGTGAGGCCACTCTCGTCAGTACCGTATATTGGGTGCGACATTAAATGAATCAACAACATTAAAGCGATTATAAACAATTCTTACATTTTTTTTGCAGTCTCCAAATTCTCAGAATTTCATTATGTAAAATTCTGTAGAAAATAAATTAAAAAATTAAAAAAATTCTTTTTGGTTTTGAACAAAATTTCAAGTAATAATTTTAAGTAAATTTTATTTTTCTAATATAAAAATCCACAATTGTTTTTTAATTTAAAAAATTTTTTTTTTTAATGATTTTCTCATTATCCTCATCCAAAATTAAACAATTTTAGTCTATATGACGTTTTATATCAACATTATTACTCTATTAGAAGAAAAGAAAAATAGGTATTTCTTCTTTCATTCCATAGTAGGCGAGAAAGAAAACGAAGAAACCATTAGACATATGCACACACTCACTAACGAATATAAATTTCCGATGGAACACCCCATATATTCTATATATATAAATGTGAAATTTAAAAAATTTCGCAAAAAAATGTAACTTATTTATTATTTTATTTTATTTTGTTTAGAATTATAACGAACTGATTATTGACATCCGTAGCAATGGAATAAAATTGGGAATACTGTTTCATTGATCGTAACACAGAATCAAAATGATGTCCATACCACCCATTAACTTCGAATTTCTTTTTGTTTTTAACAAGAGAGTTTTGTTATTTGAAAATATCACTCAAGATTTTTCCATTTTAATCAATCTCATCAATTATTTCTCCAAGTGTATTAATATTATTGCATAAGCACAATATCATAATGTATAATAGATGGTAAAATGTTACTACGATTGATGATGAATAATTTTCAGTGAAAAATACAAAGACTTGTTATTTCCATATTTTTTATTAGATCCAAATGACAACATTGAAGGGTCATGAAAACCTCAAGTTATTAATGATTGATTACCCGTTTTTATTCACCGTGATATAGAATTCTTATGAATAACAATCGGCATAAACATATACATACACAGTGTGTTACATAAAATGGCCGTCGAGTAGTATGACAATATTTGTCACCATCCTGAATTCGAATTTCGACGTTATATTCAAAACGATCTAGCAGTTTTTGAATTATTAGTTAAGTAAAAATGGCGAATGAGCGAGCAGTATGTTGTCGCCATAGATATGAAAGAGGGGGAAGCCAGAAAAAACTCTAAATATCGACTCAAGGTAAATGTCTCAAGAGACCATTGTACCTTGAGTCCTACGGTTATTTTCTGACACTAGACGGTACTTTGGCCCTTTTCCACACAATTACCCGTCAATATTAACTGTCCGAAATCGTATAGAATGTCCTATATATATATATATAGATAAATAGATATATAGATAGGTAATTTTGATAATTCTAATAAAATTATCTAAAATTATTAAATTTTTGGGGACACCGGAAAAAAGAAATTGCTATGAATTTCTGTTAAGATTAGTTAGTATATGGCATAATGGATCACATTGTCTTGTTCGTCCTTTCCGGTAGATGGAGTATGGGCCTCGTTCTGCTCGTAAAGTACTGAAGTACTTGATTCGCGAGCGCGGTAAGGTTTAAAGGTTAATTTATGATGGACGAATGGAACAGTTTTTGTTATCAATTTGAATAAAATATTTAGAACACACCTTTTATATTTGCAATTATAATAATATGTGTATATAGTATTACAAATGAAATGCAATTTTAGTGTTGCTTGCTTCAAGACAGAACTTGTTCTGCATTACAAAAATAATTTTCATGTCATGTGCAGAGGAGTGTTGTTGAGCGTTCAATTCCAAAAGGCAGGGGTAGCTCCAAATGGCGGGGTGAGGCAAAACGCCAGTTCGGGTCCTCTCACGTATGTTAAATCTTAATATAGCTATAACGGTGATTTATGAAATACTAAGTGCACTTATTACAGGAAGATGTACAATAGATTTACGTGTACAAAAGCTGCTTGGATATCTACGTGAAAATAGAACAAAATCCATAATTGATATTAGTTTTTTCATGAATACATATACAATGATTTATTATTTAGGAAAATACGATGATGAAAGGTATCAAGACTGTACGATGCGGGTACAGTGTATCTTATACATGTTGTCATAATTATTATTCGAATAATTTGTCGGTTATATAGATGTTATCTGTCAACGCCACTGATGGCGTTCGCGAGCTCGCAGCATACGTAACATAATGTACTCGAATGAATATATATATATATATATATATATAGTGTTAAATGAGTTGACTCGATAGATAAGAAACAAGGCGCAACAATCGATTTCTACATCTTGTTCGCAGTAAGTTATCAATATCCACACCATACAATATTCCCATTATGTGTATACTGAGACAGGCTGAGTTTAAATTCAGCACAGTTTCATCATAGTTCTTTTCAATAAAAATTACAATCAATATAAGTTTCTTCGAAATTTAATGCAAATTGCTTTTTTTTTCCGATAATCAGATGTGTTTATTTGAACTACTGCATATGAGTAAGTACTAATTATTATTGTTCGTTGACCTGCACTAACTTGATATTTTTCTAACAGCAATTATAAAGTTTGTTGCACTTTCTGATCGGATAATACATGCTTTTAACACAGATTATCATTTCAATGCCATTTCATTTGTAGTTCGTTGAATTTATCTATTATTTTTGTGTCCTATTTTTTGGTTGTACTGTAACCATTATTGTCAAATGTAAACACATTCAACCATTCGAAAACAGAGTAGTACTGTACATATTAATAACTATTTACCGTCGGTATGATTAAAATAATAATATCATAATAATTATTGCTTGCACTTCAAAATTAGCATGGTAATCAGTAAAATGTGAATGAGTTCCACTATAAATATATTATTCACTCACGAGTAGGAAACATATTGAAAACATTTTGAATTTATATCGTGTATTTTCTAGATGTTGTCCATCCAATCCACAAGTTGATATTAATTTGAATATACAGAGAAATGATAATTGGCAGTTTATTGTCAATCATGTGAATGACGAAAGGGAAAATGGTATCGCATATCATAACAATATCACCAATTAAAAAAAAATGTCTCATAATATTGATGGTTGTAGTAGTGCCATGTTCAGTACTAAATTTTCTCTCAACACCTGATTTACGGGATGAAACAGCATTACAAAATGGCATTGCAGAATTACAAGCGAAATTAGAAAATCTTCAAACTAAATATGTGAGTACTCAAGAAGAATTGAATCTTCTGTCTCATCAATTGCTCACATTCACTGAAAACGCTCATATTTTGCCGGATCTTCAGTTTTTAATAAACAATGTAACCTCTAACATAACTAGCGTCAAATTACCATCGATTTTCACATTTTTGCCATATCTACTAAATGATTTGAATAGTTTGAGACCCGCCTTTCTTCAAAGCAAAGGAAAAACTGCTGTGAGCATGGTACTTGGCATTCCAACAGTTAAAAGAGAAGTTCAAAGTTATTTATTGGCAACGATGAGGAATTTATTGGATTCAATGAGTCATGAAGAAGCGTCCGACACTTTGATTGTAGTGTTGGTAGCTGAAACTGATTTAGATTATGTAAGTTATGTCGCGAAACAAATTGAAGTTCACTTTCCGGTGGAGACTGAAATTGGACTGATAGAAGTTATATCACCATCGCCTTCTTACTATCCAAATTTAACTCAATTGAGAAACACCCTTGGTGATGATCATGAACGTGTCAAATGGAGATCAAAACAAAATTTGGATTTTGCATTTATAATGTCTTATGCACAAACGAAGGGAACATTTTACGTTCAACTTGAAGACGATATTTTGGCAAAAAAAAATTTTATTACCACTATGAAATCATATGCTTTAGAAAAAATTGGTCTAAAAGAAGATTGGTTTATTTTAGACTTTTGTCAACTAGGTTTTATAGGTGACTATTCATAAAATTATAAATATATTTATATATAATTATACTGCTATGTCTTCAATTACTTATCATTGTATCAATATGTCTGCCATTACAATGCAGGTAAACTCTTCAAGTCTGTCGATTTACCTTGGCTAGTTCAATTTTTCCTCATGTTTTATAATGCCAAACCAGTTGATTGGCTACTCGACAATCTAATTACTACGAAAGTTTGCGGTGTGGATAGTGATAATGTAAATACTGATATACTATTCAATATTGAATGAATCATTTTGAGTTTTATAACTTGAATATAAAATTTTAACATTACAGAAACATTGTAAAATAGCTAAGGCAGAATTATGGCGTCACTATGAGCCCTCCTTATTTCAACACATTGGTACTCACTCCTCTCTGAAAGGAAAAGTACAAAAATTGAAGGTAAATATTTAATGCACTAACGAAAAATTGTTAAAACATTTGCGTTATTCATAATTTTATTTCGTTTATTGTTTGTTGCAGGACAAAAAATTTGGGAAAATAATATTGCATTATGCTCATGAGAATCCAGAGGCTACTGTCGAATCCCAAATCAAACCTTATAAACGATATACGTTAAGTCGGGCGTACAAAGGCGAGACTTTCTATTGGGGATTATTACCGCAAGCCGGCGATCATTTGCGAATCAATTTTTCGCGGCCAATTTACATTAAAACATACTTATTTAGAAGTGGAAATGTCGAACATCCTTCAGACAAATTTTATGACACGACTATTGAAATTATGTTAGAATTTCCAAACTCCATAAATAGAAATCATAATAATGTAACAGAAGACGGTTATATTGTTATTGGGAAATTTGATAATTTTGGAATTGCCCAAGGGAAAATAGATAAAAGTTTTGGTAGAATTGCTGCATTACGATTGACTGTTCACAGTGACAGTGATAATTGGGCAATCTTATCTGAGATTCATATTGTAGAAGATAAAAGTAGGTAACAAATATTAAAAAGTGGAGGAAAATACTATCGCTACCAAGTACACTAACACATTTGACAACTTGGGTATATTCCGAGCTCACAATCGCGGCAGTTACAATGTATAATATAATTTAAGAGTGTCTCAAAGTGCCTGTTCTTGGTTTCGAGATTTACGAAATAGTTATATATGTCACTGTTATATTTTAAATATATATATTTTTTAACTGTGAAATATTTTGAAATCAACAGTTAAAGGATAATATTCGTTATATTTTTTTTTGAGGTTAGAATACTTGTTTTGAATTGTTGAGATTTAAATTACCATAATGCATGTGCTTGCATAAAATAGTCAAAGTTTTTTCTGTTGTTAACATATTTATCTATTTTTACATTTCTTTACATATGGACAATTTATTTAAATATGAATTTCAGTGTCATGCTACATATTTTCTTCCGGTATACTGCATTTTCTTTTCAACGGCATTATTGTGATTCATCGTGGTCAGAGTATTATGAAAATAAAACCAAAGTGAACTGTATTGTATTGACATTTCAACAATTCGGAAGAAAAAAAGTAAATCATACATTTTCAAAAGTTATAATTGAAACTGCAATGATAGCTCATATGAAAATAGCAATCTGAATTTGTATCTTCAAACTTGTTTCACTCTTTTCTATGTGAAAATTATTCACATTTTTTAACTAAATCAACATTATATTAACATTCTACAAAAAATCGTTGAGTTATAAAACCATTATATTGGCAACGTATATATATAAAACAAAAAGGAATCATAGTAGATATTTAAAGAAATGATACGATTTTTCGAAATGAAAATGATGGCCGTTCACTGCCTAATTGGTGATTTGTTATTTGATTTGATATTCATCATTAATACAGCTAAAGTACACGTAATACACAATATTTTTACACACACATTGAATTATATTGAAAGCTATCATCCAAATGAACATTTTATTATTTACAAGGCGTATATAATCAAACGTGTATATATGGAATATCCAAATATCAATAAGTAAATATTTTGTGCAATTTATTCATCAAAATCTCAATGATTCATGCTAAAAAGAGATTGAATGGAAGCTAAAATTTTCAAATTATGGATGTATATATGTATACTTATATTCAATGCATGGAATTATCTGTGTTGTACTATTTATGATGACGATCATCGTGAAGCTAAATGATGCGATGATATAAGACACATTGTAAATATTTTGGAGTGATTATACATTTTCAAATGTTTGTTTATCGTAAACATATAATTGGATTAAAAATTATATGATATATGTTTATGTATTTTGTAAATGGAAGTACACCGTTGTGCAATTTACAAATGAAAGAGAATAAACGTTCATATTGACTAAATGAAAAAAAAAAGGAAATTTCTTGTCTTTTACAATAAAGTTAAACAACTAAAAGTAATAATGTGATGTTATTATCGAAATGATGAAGAAAATTTAAAGAGAGCGCAAAAAAAAAAAGACATAACTATCGTACAAATATTTTGCAATGCTGAACAATAGTCATGCCAATTTCAACGACATTTGAAGCGTCAAATTAATTTTATAAAGAATTAATAAAAAAAACAATCAAGTGCTGAAAATTTTTTAATGGTCTGTTTTGACTAGACGTCGGGCGTCGAAAGAGTACTTATACTCTTTGATTCGGTATGTGGCACTTTATTCAATTTTCATTTCGATAAGTCAGTCATGACCTTCTTGTTATCAAAACCTTGAATGGAAGCGTGTTCGCAGTGACACCATCTGCATACTCTGTGGTTGGTGTTTCTTCTGTCGATACTACTGAGAATATAAATGCCTGCAGTAATGTTGCAGTGAACACAAAAAGATTACTTTTCGCCAATACTTCACCCATACAATGATGTTTACCTGCCAACATCAAATCAAATTACGTCAGTCAATATCAAATCAATATAAAATCATTATTGAACAAATTAATCAACTAATTAAAATTATCCTTACCAATGCTAAAAGGCATATATTGATCAGGAATTGAAATATTTCCCTTTGGATCAATGAATCTTTCAGGACGAAACACTTCAGGGTCACCCCAAAACTCGTCCATCAACACTCTATTAAAATTGGCTACGATCATTGTGTCCTAAGTGAAACAAATTTTTTTATATATATTATGAGTTTTTTCATTTAATTATCTCTTTTCAGGTATCAGAAAATAATCGAAACTGTTCAAAACTTATATCATTTCCATATGTGAACCACAACAATTTATATCGCTATATACTAGTTACGATTCTTTTTTATCGAGCCACTAAAAGTTATGCGGTTTACATCGATTAAAAATATATAGTGTATTATTTACTCCTAGTACTTACTTTTGGTATTCGGTAGCCCATAATATTCGTATCTTTCATGGCTCTGTGAGGAACATTCATGGTTCTACCCATGAACATTCTTATTGATTCCAAACATATTGCGTTCACATATGTCATACTGGAAATAAAAATACTACTTTTTAACTGTACTTATGTGGTGAATTCGTTTCGTACAAATTCTTACCGTGGTCGATCGGATAACATTGGAAGTCGATCTCGCCCAATGACTCTATCAATTTCATCCAGTGCTTTTTGCTGAACTTCTGGATACAACACCAAATAAAGAAAACAAAAATTCAAAGCCTTTGTGGTAGTTTCGGATCCGGCTATGAAAAGATCCACGCAAATTGCGAGTAATTGTGACTCTGAAATCAGTATTTTCCGTAGAATATTTTTCAAAACCGTTTCGAACATGTTTCGATAATTACTAATTAAAAATATACCTGAAAATGTTTCATCATAAGACTCTAACTGTAAAATTTTCAAATAAGCGTCCATGAGATCTTTTGGCATATCGGGATCAAAAGTTTTTTTGTGATCAGTAAGTTCATCCTGAAAAGATAATTAATCATTAAAACTAGTTCATTCGTCAATTAGTAATAATTAAATTAATTATTTACATTTAAAAATGCCCACAGCTCTTGATGCGTTTCCATGAATTTTTTATAACCGGAAGCTTCTGGTGCGATAAATCTGAGGATGGGAAAATGACCGAATAAACAGCCAATCATGTCCAACTCTTTTAACAGAGTTGTAAGTATTTTTTGCAAATGGTTCAGCTGTCTATCATCTTGATTGAATCTCTTTCCCGCCATCATTTTCCAAAGTGTATTGAGAATTGGCACGCCAAATACTTCATCCATTTGAACAATCATTTGCGTTGATTGTGCCACCTTTCGTACTTCAGCATAATCCTCTGCTTTCATGTACATATCTTCTATTTTGATAGTCTTTGGTGAATTTTTTTGTTCTAACATGTTTGAATATGGATCCCAATTCTTAACACATTCTGTTTTCACATTTTTTTGATGACAAAGCCGATATATTCGTCCATCGTTATTTACATTATTGTTAAGTAAGGAAACATTTCCTTCGACAATTGAATTTTTTTCCATATGCTTCATTAAATTATTCACTAAATACAGTGCTTCCTCTTCAATCATCGCTCCCATATTATTTTTTCCAAAGCCAAAATCACGCAAGTGACGCAATACAAAACGACGTTGTTCGATCCACAGAGCTCCATCCGTCACTAAAACACCTTTAATCAAAATTTTTGTAAATTTCATGCATCAAAGTAAGGATGAAGTTTTTACAAAAATTCACCTAGTCTTCTTCCAAAAGTTCTCGCCTCATATACAGGTCCAATGGGTCTTCCATCGCACGTCTCATTAGTTAACATAGATTTCATACTTTCAAAGTTATTCAGTACGACGATTCGATCTTTACCAATCTTTATGCCAACAATTGGTCCATATTTTTCGGCGAGCATCGTACAAGTTTTGTAAAGATATCCTGTTTTTTTCCGGATATGTGCGACTTCAATCGCGCACCCAAGAATGGGCCACCATTTTGGTCCTAATAATCAAAGGATTTTAATAAAAAATATTGCACCAAGATAAGAGCGCAAATCTCTTGGTAGCATTTGCTACAATCACCTGGTGGATATCCTTTTGGTTTCAGCGAACCAAGATACAGCAATAACAGAACCAAAACAACGAATAATACGGATAGTGGAATCATTCTAAAACAATTGATAAATATTACATGTCTTGTACATGTGAAAGTCTACAGCACAATGCCTTTTCAAATCCAAACACAATTCAAATAAATATAAGTATTAGTATTTAAGTCCAGTGAGATTTGCGCAACGTGCGCGTGTGTATGACTTCTCGCCAAATATACTTACCGTATTATACAGTGGCCGGTTTTACCCGCGCAAAAAGAAAGTGAAACGGCTGCGATCTTATGAGAGAAAGTTGCTTACGGAAGGTGCACACACGGTTAGTTAATCGCAAAAGTACTATATCCTCCATAATGTCTCACAATTTCTTATGTAATAATTTACTGCAACGAATTTTTTAGAGAACATGATGCGAACAGTTGTATTCTTGGAAATCTGCTATTAAACCGGAAAGTAATGATGGTATTTTTATTATATTCGCTATTTGCAATAGATAATTGATAAAATGGAAGGCAGAAAGAATGCAAACGTCTTTGATCTTCAGACAGTCTCGAGAATTAGGCGAATGAAATTTGTCATTTCGATAAAATGTAATATTACAACACTTTGAATGTGATATTCCAATTTCATGAACATACAATCATCGTTCCTATGATATTTAATGGTTCGGCATTAAATATCATAGGAACGATGATTGTAAATTCTAAAATTTTCTCTCGAATAAATATTTTATAGTAGCTTATAATAAACATTACCATACATGAAAAATATATAATAAAATAAAAAAACATACCTAATCACAAGCGGAATAACGTGGAGCATCATGTGAGTGAGACTGCGTGTGAAACTTGTCTCGAAGCGGCTTTTAACTCTTCGGGGGTATACCATAGCGAGTACCCCCACATAAATAGGAGGGAGAACTCACCGACATATTTACTTACACATTCACTTTTTACCCTATTCTATAGCGTTTGTATTATTATATGTGGAGACACGCAACATTAACATATCGAAGATTCACACGTAATACCTTCAGTTCACAGACAATAATTATTTATATAGTCACAATTGATAGTCATCATTGTTTTTTGTTTTTGTAAAATGTGTTTGTATATTTAAAGTAACTATTTACATGAGACCAACAAGTAGTATTGAACCAAAAAAATCGGAATTTTAGATTTTAATTTTTTGTAGAATTTAGATTTATCGTTGTAGCCGATTATATTGGCCGTTTCATTCTTTCATAGTCTTGCTTATTTCGATTGGCAATCGATCTCCCCAACGACTCGATCTTGCGCAATAATATGTTGGTCTGCAAATAATATTAATAAAATTACAAATCTACAATTAATAATGAAAGTATTATAAATAGAAATAAATCTAAATTGACCTTTCATGTTTTCCTTTTGAGAATATGATTTCTTGTAATTTTCCTTCAGCTGTGCACATCCTACATATCGAATGACCAGAACGAACGATAACTGGCTCTACTATTCTCGGCCATAGATCGACATTCTCTCGTTGAGCACCTAATCCAAATTTCGAATACACATTATTATAAGACGATACATAATATGAGGGTGGTAATTGTAATGGTTACAATATATGTAATACCTTTTTTAAACACAACGTACGAATACCGTTCCGATCGTGGTATTAATTGGTTGCCAAATGAAATTCGGAAATAGTCCGCTTGAAATTTACACACACTATCAGCATCAATAGCACGCTTCGGACATACATTATCGTGTGGACACTGAACAAACATTTTCATTTGCATTTCGTAATTGATGAACATCAATAATAGAGTATTGTCGAAATATTTACCGGAGAAAGTATGAATCCATCGTATTTTGAATCTCTGTCTTTCTGTATATTAATTAATTGCAGAAGAAAATCTCTCGCTTCCGATATTATCTGTTGAGTTGAATGAATGTATAAAAGCAACATGTTTATTGCAATTCATTAATATCTCTATCTCAAGCTTCTTCAACTAACCTGAAATCCACCTTTAGTACCATATTCCACTAGCACCAAATACTTTTCAGTTTTTCTCCACAAAGTCGCAAGTGTCTCTATACGCGTTTTTCTGTTTGGCAGTTCCAATAGACTAAAAGAGCTCACCACAATATCAAAAGTAGGCTGAATTAATTGAATTGAAGAAAAAAATTTGAATTATGTAAATACATTACAATCATTTGTATTCATATCTTACCACTGGAGAGATAGGCAAATATTGTCGATGGAAGGCAGCACTTTTAATTTTGGGGTCTGCATCTTTTATCAGCCCTTCAGCTATTTCATTGATTTCTGTTGATGTATCTATACACATTCGTTCTTTCAATGAACTTCTCCAGAATTCCGACACCACCCTATTAAACCAAAATAATTGTTAATGAAAAAACTTACATACGTTCGATTGTTCATTCCGATGGAAAATTTCCGTTGCACTTACCAAGATACAGTTCCAATACCAGAACCAAAATCCAATAATGTTTTTGGTCGGAATTTTGCATCACGTGATTGAATTTCTTTCATGATTTTATATAAAATGGCGTAATCTTGTCCCCCTCGGGCTAGCATATACATCAAACCTCTGTACCTATCATATTGAATTGGTGCCCACGGACGAATGTTTCTCCTCAACACCTTTAATGTTTTACCATGAATTTCAGGTGCAACATATTCATCATCCGATGTCATTGTTCTGTTGTATTCCATTTTATGCTCTATCGCTTCTCTTATCTCTGCATATTTTGATTCAACCGTTTCTTTTTCAGGTGGCGGCAATTTTGCATTCAAATGCCGATGTAGATTCATGGCATCTTCGGAAATTACATTTCTTGGATAATCTATTAACAATTTTTAAATCATCAATTGCACATAATCGTTAATTATATTCCGACGTTAATATACCTTGTAGCATCTGATAAATCCCGTTAATAATCCATTTTGGTAATTGTATTGTCGCTCTATGAATTACACCGGGATGTTTACGAGGTTTCAATGTATCTTGTTTAATTAATTCATTTGTATTCTCATCTAAGATTACTGTTGGTTTGACCTTTAGTTGAACTTTTGTTGAACACTGAAAAAAAAAACGCCGGTTATTAATTGATCATTTGTCACATTGTTTTTGAATATGAACCTCATTCTTACTTGACGCGTTTGAAATATCAACGGTAAATATATTTGCTTAAACATCTTCATTTTTCAACATGATAATCGTAGTATAATAAACGAAGGTATTTGTTAAATAACTTTTCATATCCTCATGTATGTTTGTTTAATATAAGGCATCTTACGCTTGCCTAACACTCGTGTATCAATTAGTAAAACTAACCTCAATTAAATTCAACTATATATACCTCCTTGCAAAATGGCTCAGCTGAGGTGGATGCACCTAACCTTAAAATGAAAAATAAAAAAAAACTATGTATACCGCCTCGTCCGCCGAGTGTTGTATAAAATAGCGATCATATATATGTGCATACATATTATCTATGTGTACACCCACACAAGCAATATTAAATTTTCATTCTGTTTTATCGATATACAGAAGTATGTTTGAAAAAAAAGGCGGGACAGATATCAATGGATATAAGTAGAAATTCCGCACAATATTACAAGTTAAAGATCCATATAGACTGTTATTTCCACAAATAATTTGTTGAAATAACAACGACAAAGGATATGTAAAACACTATAACTCAATTAGATCATATATAACATTGAATATCACAATTTTATTCATAATGTATAACAATAAAAATCAAGTTTCTGCCACTTCAATATAATTTTTTCGGCATTGTGAAAATTGGCTTTTGTTGACCATGTGTTATCATTCATTTGCTATCACGTATTCTGTTGTCTGCATTATAATCGCTGCATAGTAAATGAGCATTTGCCACCAACGAAGCAGGAAGTTGTCGGATATTATATAGTTTGCGGTTTTCCATATTACTACTGCACATAATATTTTTTTTGTTTTGTTCTTCCATTTCATATTTACATTAAGTGATGAAGTACTGGATGGTACAGCCATTTCACAATGCATTAAATTAATGTATATCGCCATCACAATAACGACAACAAAACAAAATCAGTTGAGTTAAGTCAACGAGTGTGAGTATATACGTAATATAAGGAAAAATAAATACATTTGTGTGTACTTATCCATTTATATCTATATATAAGCACCCACACTTCCACAACTGAAAACTGTTCAAACACATACGAATTTTGTATTGATTCTCTTGTTAGCCAGACCTCTTGAACGCGCAAGTCTCGTCACTCTATCAAATGAATGACGCGTTTTTGTATGAAGCCGAGGATCGTTGGCAATCAAGGCGTGAATCCAACCAGCTGTAGAGGCCTGCGTCCACCAGGATTTATGTGGCGAGAATGAAATCTGAATCTCCAACCTGCAGCCTCTTGATTTTATTCATCATTTTACTTGTCAGTCTCACCACCGGTGAACTTGAGTTCTATCAAGGTGAGTAGAGATATTGTTATGAATAGCATGTTATTAGCTCTTGTACTGAATGTCAATACCTCTATTACCTCTAATGCGCAATTAATTCACTCATGTGAATACAAACAATAATTCGTTATGTTTTTTTTAGGTTTGTATTTGTTATAACATTACTGTAGTAATGACATTTTATTATTATAATGCAATATATTTTTTTTTTTTATTATTGCAGTACAGTATTATCAAAATATTTTTTATTTAGCGGAAATCCTGCGCAACATGAGATAAATTTTCAATTTCTTTATCAAAGTTGATAAATATTATATGGAAAATATGACGAGTATACCTTCATATATTGTTTAATGTTGTATTGTTGAAAATTCACGTAATACAGAATATCACTATTGACTTATTGCAATCATAACATATTGTTGTTAATATTAATTGTTCTGCTGCTGCCATCACACATGCATGCATTTACATATGTTAAACACAAAATAGTTTAAATTAATATTATTGGAATTTATATTGTGTGTGTGTGTGTGTGTGGTATTCCGCGAGTCGATGTGTCCCATATGCAACAGATTGTTGATTCATTAATATTCACCAGCCGCGCTGACTAATCTCAATCCCTATAATCCCCATTAATATTATCAAGCACTTGAAAATCCCATAAAATATATATGTAAAGTCATTAAAACTAATTATTTATATTCTGAAATTAATTTTATATTGAAGGTCCATATATTTTATTATTAATTTCATTTTACATCTTGACATTTGCAGATGTGGAGCCGCAACCGGCAGAAGACATGAGTTTTAAAGCTTTAAAAAGAATTCTGGAGTTTGAAAATAATCAACATGAAATACATCGATCTCGTGCAATATCTCATCCCTATCCAATTGCATATGAGGACTATTTGCCTCAGTACCCTTCTGATAAACAAAAAACTATTTTCGAGATGTTACTTGAAAATCCAAGAATTTTACAAATGATGCAAAAAAATAAATTACGATATAATCATCATCAGCAGCGACCTGAATATGATGATGTGAATGGATATCCTCGACCAATTGTCGAGCGTGAACATCATTACGTCAATTATGAATCTCCATCCAAATCATATGAATATCCTAAAGTCAATATACCATATCCAGAGAACGATGCCAATGACAAAATATATCTCAGCCATAGCAGTCATGTTCCTGCACGGATGTTTCATCCGAATTGGAAAAATTTTGAAACTAATATGGCGGACAATACATTAATACAATTAAATAATAGAGTAATTGATCCTCTTGGATCAAAAGTAACTAATGAAATGGAAGCAGCGCCTGATTTATTGGAAAAATGGAATGAACCCGAATTTTCTTACAAGTTTGATGATTCTTCAATGAATGCGAGAGATACGTTCGCCATCACCCCAAATGATCCACATTATTATGAAGATGAGATTTCGTCAAATAGCAAAATTGACAAACACTCTATTTCACATAATAATCATTTACATACTACTATAGTTCAGAATACAAAGAAGACAATGGATATGGATAACTCAAAAATGATTACCAATGAAAGAGATACGATGAATACCAAAATTTCGAATTTTCGGGACATGATGCCGGAACCTCAGAGACGAACTGATCAAGAGTCAGTTGTTGCCACATCAACGAGTTATAAATTAAACAATGACGTGTATTTCATTGGTTGGTATTTAGATTGAATTCATACAATTGTTACTTAAAAAAAAAAATGGAAAAACATTAATATGTTTTTTTGTCTAATATTTCAGCTATTGTCGCAGGCTGCAGTGCAGCCGCTATGTTTGCTCTAGTCTTGATTACTTTGACTTGGTGCAGGTATCATAACAGTTGCAAATAATTAAGAACAACACACAAACCATGTGTATGTATACTAGTTTATTTAAATATTTATCGATAGACTGCAACGTGGCGCAAAAGCAGCTGCTGATATCGATTATCCGGCTTACGGTGTGACTGGACCAAACAAAGACATTTCTCCGTCTGGAGATCAGAGATTGGCCCATTCAGCACAAATGTATCACTTCCAACACCAGAAACAACAAATTATTGCAATGGAAAAGTGAGCTATTCATTTCTGGATGGTGTATGATTATTTTTTCACGTTTGAAAATGTCACAATAAAATTTTTGATTGTAATCTTAGAAGTACTGCTGCCCGTGAACCCGGTTCAGTGTCCGAAGCGGAAAGTGACGAAGAGAATGAGGAGGGTGATTATACCGTCTACGAATGTCCAGGTCTCGCACCAGTAAGTCAAGTGACTTTTCTTTCAATAAAAGTGTTGTGTAACGTTAATCTGAATGAATTTATTTATCTAAAGGCCGGAGAAATGGAAGTTAAAAATCCACTATTTCATGACGATCCAACTCCTACGACACCGTCCCAAAATCACGCGGATATGGATCACACCAGGCAGCAACGTGGGTGAAAGCTGACGAGGAAATCAGAGAAATGGTATGGTTTAATTTCGAACACTATTTGCAACTTCAAATAACTTCCTTGAGTGTATAACTCATTTTTCAAGCATCATATCTAAAATATATTCTATATGTATACATATATGTATATATTCATAATTTTAATATTTGTATGAGTTATTTGGATGCATTCGCTCAACGCGAACCTGAGCTTGTAAAAGGACAAAAAAAAACAATGTGTAGGGCTTTTTCTGGTCATTAGGTTTTGAACAATATATCCATAACAAAAAGTTTCAATAACCCATCGTTCAAAATATTGTGAAATATTTTGCATAAAATACTATTTCACATGATTTTTTCTAAGTATGTACCCATGAACAAACAAATGAACAAGCAACAACATATATATAACTTAGTTTTTTTAGAAATGACAATTCTTCCAGTGTTTCTAAGTTTTTTTAAATTTCCATTACGTTCTCTCATGATTCGACAGTAACATGACTAAATAAAAATATGAAAGCAAAGCTAAAAAAAAATATATACGAGAATATAATAGTGTAAGATTTTCTCCTGACCAATATTAATGTCTAAACAAACTTAGAGAGAAAATGCAAAATGTATAAACATGAAAGTAGATAGTCTGTTCATCAAGTTCTTTCATGCTGTGCTGTATGTAAACATTCTTCTGTATCGAACGTTTATAATTTACATACGTGGGATTGATATACTCATCTAATACAGAGATCTCCATACATATGTATAATGAAGGCTTTATGTACAAATGGGAATTTAATCGTCGAATCTTTCGTACGTATACAATTATATAAGTATATTTGACATTTCAATGAATTAGTTCTCTTTGAAAGCTCCCATAAAGGAGTGGAATTTCGGAACTAAGCCTTAACTATATAATTATATATTTTTTTTGCTCCATCGGTTTATCATGAAAGAAAATGTCGTATCAGTAATGTTTTTAACGATCGCGCCCGCATAAATTTTAATCCTGCATACCGGGCCCTTATGCCTATTTTATGTATGCGGTAATACTAAATTACACGCATTTCCCTTCACTTGAATTCGCATAAATTTATTTAACTTTCCAAAAAACGATGCATGTGTCATATCTGTTTAAAATTAAAATGTAACTAATTTCAGTGGAACAATATTCTGGTATATTGTATCGCATTATAATTCAAACTGAATAAGTACATTTCATTTTTGTTTTTTCTTTTTTTTAATAAATTTTTCGTAAAATGCATTATTTGTTTTCTTTATATTTCGTACGATTCTACGCAAACAAATGTGGCGCCATCATCGAATTATATCATTACACTTTATTTCGAATATATAATGAAAGGTTTTAATGAAGTAGGATGTCATGCTGGCCAAAGACGTAATTATTTCAATTGACCCTTTATGGTCACAATCATACATATGAATTTACAAATGGATGTCTATTATTGTATTTAGACATTTACATATAATTTTAAAGTTAAACCAACAAAAATCTATACACATATATGTCAAAAATCTTTATTGAGTAAAGAAAATATTTTAGCATGGGTATGAAAATAAATTTTATTGATGTTGTATCGTTATCATCAGATTATATGATTATATCACATTCGAACACTAGTCTTTTAGCAATTTACAGATGTTTATTTATATTGCGCTAGAAATGTAAACAGAAATTGAAATATGAGCGGAAAGACAATTACAAATATAACACGATTGTATCGCACCTGCTAAGTGATAATCTATACACCTCAACGAAACTGATGTAAAAATCGAAACAATAGTTATTTGTAGTATATTTTTGTTTGCTATAATTTATTTTTGAGATAACAATATATATGATTTGAAGCTACTATAATATATGAAAACTTCCAGCGACCAGAGACAATGCTCGTTAACAGTGCATATATTATGAGTATTATTTAATTCGAGTAAATAAATGATTTATTTTATAAATGGTATTAGAAGTTGTAAATTTTTATGCCACTTCCCGTAATTTGTTATCAAATTTATTATTAGTTACAACTGAATTACATCGTAAGAAATTAAATTACAGATTCTATCTATATCAGTTACTTGATTTACATAAATCGTGAATAAATGAATTTCAAGTATAATGCAATGTAACAAACGAAAAATATATCTAAAATTATTCATCAAATTTCACACAATTCATAAATACATGAGTTTTTAAAGTTTAATTAACATTATGAACATTGGCCATTTTCTTGAGTTCTTGAACCAAATGTGTATTGTACATTTTATAATTCACCTTTTCACAGGCTTGAATTGTTCCCCTCATTCTTGCTTCATCCTAAATGAATTAATTAAACAGTTAATTTAAAATGGCCCTTTATCTAACCAGTTAAAACACATAAAAACTACATACGTTGTATGTTTCGACTCTCGTTCGAATTTTGAAAATGTATGAGGTGAATGCAACTTCAGCAAATTTATCGTTGTATTCATCAGGTTGGTTTTCACTTAATTCACCAAGTTCCTGAGCACTCATACCCATTATTTTTTCACCCTCATCACCAAATGCTGTAACCCATTGATTACCGCTCCAATCTGTGATATTCATCTAAAAAAATAATTTTCCATTTTTCATTCCATGAATATTATTGTAGATATACATAATCTTAATTTATTAACTATATATTACTTACGTTTGATAACAAACGATATCTGAAATTTGGATATTCTCGATCACATTTTTCACAACGATACATATCATTTTGATGATCAATCACCTAAATAGAAAATTATAAAATAAATTTGTTATTATCAGTTATTGATTCAATAACCACAAAAACTCACTTTTTTCTTGCATGATTCAGTGGGACACGCTTTGTACAGTGCACGTTCACCGCGAACCATGCTTATGGTAGCCTTACACATAAATACTTGAGAATTATCATTAGACCCAAGACTCATCTCGCTTGCCTCACTCAAGAGCATCCAATCGGCATTCAAACTACCGCCGCCCTTCGAAAGTGATTTTGAGTCTTGAGATTTACCCACAGTATTGAACCATCCACGAAGTCTGTTAATTTTGTTATTCACTTGTGGTTATTTAAATCATTTAAATTTTATTGAATGGCATATTGTTCCAAATGAGATATTTACCTGTGAGCCTCAGGCATATCAGGATCAATTTGGAGAATTGAACTACTCAAGGCAGACACATTCTTTCCATTATTAAATTCACCGATGCGGACGCCTTTAGCTGCGATTACCGGATTAGTCGATCCATCGAAGTTTTCTGCCTGCGATCCCCATAAAGTAAAGGTGATCTGCAATACCAATGTCAAATTATATATAAAGATCATATAATTGCAAGTTTCAAACATGCATGCGGTCATCTGTCAAAGTTACCGATGAATCACTCATGTCTACAAGAGTCACATCACGCTTTCGTAATTCACGCCCAGTTGCACGTGCTGTAAGTGATTGCACATCTTCAGCAGATTTCACAATCGCCAAGATGTCTGAAACGTAATTATATATTTTTTCTTCACTCTATATACATGATGTTGCGGGGGAAGTAATATTCGATTTTGGGAATTTTCAAATCAAAATCCAAAGCACAATATTTGAATATACGAACAATATTTTCATGCCATCATATGACTGATAAATGAATATCATTTGTTTTTTGAAAACAAAAATAAAAGAATGAGTCTGGTGAAATTCTAAATAATTCCATTGAGCATTACGGTCAGGATATTTGTTTGAAAATAATGTGTAATATCACTTTCCCTTGAGAATATATGCAAATAATAAATAAAATGGACCGATAATATCATCCTTTGCGCGTGTTTCAATTTCACTTATTGGCACAAAAGAAAAAGAGATCCCTGGTATATCGTCAGCGTCCTCATGACACGGCGCGATTTCCGAATCACCCGACAATGTTAGCTCATATTCATTGTTTGTGTTATTGAACGCCTTATTGGCAGTTTTTAATTGACCGCGTGATATATAATATACTTTCCCAATCTGAAAAAATACCGAAGTGGTAGAATAAAGAAATTTGTTTGTAAGCAATATACTTATAAATAAAATATTACCTCAATCATATTATAAAAACGATCAACTTGGTCGGTGAATGCTGTACATCTTATTTCACCACTTTCATCAACGAGAGTCATATTGAAAAGTTTTCCTTCGCCACGTGAATTACTCCAATGCCTAATATCAGACTTATTGGCGACTCTTACTTTTGCCACCCATCTAAAATTCAATACGAATGCAATCAATCAGTCGCACTGTTTCGATAATAAACTCACTGCAACATATAAATATTTTACTAACCTATTCTGGTATGGACTTAATGCAGCAATCGGTGTAGTTACTATTTCAACACCTGAAGTGATGGAATCATTCAAGCGTTTTTTCGCAGCTACAAAGGATATTAAAATCATTTTTTACAAACAGTACTTTGAAACAATGAAAAACTATTCAATTACATTATTAACTATTACTTACCGGCAGACATGGATTCGGCAACGGGTCGTTTAACACCCTGTCCAGTCCTAGCTGCATCTGCTGTACTTGCTGCATAACTACCAGAATTATCGTTGGAAGAAGTAGAACCGCCAGCCTTATCAATATGAACTGGATTTCCGATTTTTCCTGGAACCTCTGAGCCTGGAACTTTTACTTCAATATCCAGTACGACCATTATTTTTCTGTTGATCAAAACAGGATTTATTATTATAATTTTGATGAAATAACCAATTATAAATACACGTGCCTGGGTTTCCCGGCGTTATTGGCATTGCTTAATGCATATCTGCCAATCTCAACAATTGAGTTTTCCGTTAATTCATCATTTTTAATTTTATAATTCAATTGAGTTGCCAGCATCGTGAATGAAGTGATTGTCGCTCCGTCAGAGAGAAGCAGCCTGTACCGCTCGCTTTCAGTACTGGTTAATCTCTTTGTACCCTGCAAATATATAATCGAATATGAGAAAGTATTAAAATATTTTGAAATACATGTAAATAATATAATTGAGAATAATTCCTTACCAATAACTGAAGTATGGGCTTGGAAACTTCTACGCCTCGAATAATATCCTATGACAAAGCGATAAGGCGTCAGAAACATATAATCTAAACGATTAAAATATGGTTAACCAACTTACGGTTAAGGCTCCTGTTGTGAGCGGAATCATTTTGATAATGGGAGAATATTAACTGAATGTATTTTTACGTTCAATTACTTTATTTCAATGATTCTGTCATGTGATACCAATACTTGACCGTCTGCTAAATACTTAATATTCTTTTGTTGTATACGCTTGGATAGTTCTTTTTCAATTGCGACGTTATACACTATCGCATATGTAGAGATATACTCTGAATGCGATAAATTCCCGCGTTCTCCACAATGTTTATAGGTTATTCATTTTCATAGAGAGGAAACTCAACACAATGATAAATGTATATATTTCCTTCAGATATTTATCGACAGAGTGTATTCAGTTTTAATGAGATATTTCGGAGTCTGAAAGATGGCGTTAAAAATTTCTTGGCACGAGAAGTGTACTAATGATTGCCGATACGAATGTGGCTGTCCACTATTCCGCCACACATTCCAACAGTAACCACCCTCCATTAGTCAATTCAAAAAACAATGCTTGCACGATATGGTTGTATAATTAATCTTTCTTGTTTGAAATATGTATTAAAAATAAATGAATATATTTTTATTTTTTTATTCATATTCAAGTCCATCTTTGGATTTCCATGAGATTTTTCAGTTGTTTTTGGATTTTTAAATGGGTGTGTGGTAAGTCAAATCAAGCACCAGAGTGGTAGCACTCGTAGCAGATAGAATTATTTTTTTCATACCTAATACTTTTTCATAAAATATATGTAAGTATTGACTGCGAATGCTCACTTAATATTACTGTGAGCTTTATGACGGAGCTCATTAAAAATTTCTTTAAATTTAAATATGCAGTCGAATATATCTGTTGATTATATGCACTGAATATCATTATCAATAGTCCAGAGCATACCCAGTGATAGCTGATCATTTTTGGGTACAAGATGGTGCTAGGAAATAATGCTAAGCCATTTTTAATCAAAGTTAGTTATGCATAAGAATTTCTTTTCAAATGAACATTAGTATATATAAAACACAAGACAGTGCTAATTAATATTTTCTTTATTTGAATGTCATATATTGATATTTAATTATAAACAAACTTCTGACGCCACTGAGGAGCAGAAGGTCGTGGATTCAAGTCCCCGTCAGATCGTAGGATTTTTTCAGTAACGCCTGGACAAAGTAAATATAGGATGGGGCCCGGGTACCATTCGAACGCAGTTGCCTTGAGCCCAATGAGAGCAAATGCGATATGGATGGGGTGTAAGTCGGCTGCGGACGCAAAAATTGGGGGTCAAAAAACAATGTAAGGGAGAAAAGAAGGAGTAAAGTGAATGTAAAAATCCGAAAAGGATATACATAAAAGGAATGAAAGAGAGAGACATAAGTAAATTCAATTATAGAAGGAATTAATTTAGCTATAATGAACTCTTTTTTTACTTTTCATCACTTAGTGATAATATGTATGGACGAATATTTTATTTATATAGTGGGAGTATCTTGAAAACTGCTAGGCCAAACAAATTAAAAATTTATAGGGAGTTAATTGTTATGTTAAATTTTATTTCGACTTTCCGTTCGCCGTAAAATAGCAATTATATCCGTTTTCGAACGAAATACCTATATTTTATAGAATTTATGCGACGAAAAACATAGAAGCCATGTGATCTAAGGAGTAGGTGGTCCAAAAGATCTGAAAATTCGTAAATATCATTAGGGTGTCGGGGGTTTATAAATGGTGATGTCATAATTCGATATGACTTTCGGTTTGACTGGAGATAACAAATATGTGTTTTTTATTGAGGTAATTCATGCAATAAAAATAGAAGCCACGTAATCTCAGGAGTGGCTTGATAAAAAAGTCTGAAATTTTGAGCATAGCATAAGAATGTTCGGGGGATCATAAGTTGCTATGGCTCACTTCAATCGGACGTTTATATCGTGAGAAAATGACGTTTATGTCTATTGTGGACAAAATTACATATAAAAGTATGTACATTCCATTCTGTTGACGCGGTGACGCGTCACCGATCTCAACAAACCTTCCCAGAGTCTTGTACTTTCGAGAATCCCTTTTCATGGATGAAAATACCAAAACAGGCACGTGACCGTTTAATTAATCCAATAATTTAATTCAAACACTCGTTTATTTGGATCGTAAATTTTTATAAATTAACAAATTCATATTATGGTATTATTATTGAAATGATTTATACGATGAAACAACAATAGTGATGAAAAGTACCGGGCAAGTCTACTTGCCTAAATTTTTTTTCTAACTTTGCTGCGCGCAGTACATTGATAGTGTTCGTCTTGTACATGGTTTCTTGCAACACTCATCTACAACTTGAGGGCTACGTGCGAATCTGCTCCTAGTAAAGCGATGAATCTGCGAATATTCATACGTATTCTGCGGCAATACTTCATCAAAGTCGTTTATTGATCGTCCTATCATGAAAAATTAATAACAATATCACAACTGTTCATTAGTTATTACTTCAGTATATCAACATTATAGCACACAGTGATATACCTCCCAAACCGATATAAGACTAATAATTCATCATACCATTTCGTGGTGAATGAAATTGGCCGTCACAAATTTCATGGAGCATTGATGTCAACTTGGAGCCACAGTAAACACGAGCTTCTTCTGTTTCACTCTCCGGCACATAATCGGCGTTTGACAGCAAAGTTGAAACAAATAATATGACTAGTACGAATTTCGCATCTTTCTTATACGCCAACATTCTGAAACACAATGAAATAGAAAAGCAAACAAATTACTTGGTATTTCTTATTATGATGTGGGTCGTAGAATGTGACGGAGTTATAGAAGCTTCGCACACGTTATGTTTCATTCAATTGGAAATTCATTGCGTAGAAAGTACAGTAAACAATGTCTTTGTGTTCGCACAATTTTCGCACTATGTTGATACAAGTTTCACACTTGAATGTTGATTTGTACATTAGAAAAGTCAAATTTGATAATTCAATCCTAAATAATATTAAAAGTTCAATCGAAGATAATATATGAGAATGAGCGATGACAGGAGAGAAAGTTACTGAAAATATATCCATCGGAATTTTTGAAGATATAGTAGAAATTTCTCAAATGTAGAACTTGCATAATATGGACAATATTGATATTATTCAAGTTGAAAGTCATACGGTTAAAAGTAACAGCGAATTTCGTACATTGTTTAGAATGATAAAGAGGTCCAGTTCAGTAGAAAAAAAGATTTGTTCCAACCAGTACACAAGCACATATATAAAGAGAAAATAGGAGTTATTTAATTTTCTTCACTTTTATTTTTACAATGATTGTCAAGAACGATTTGTTGCGTTTCATTACTTCAGTCACAAGAAAAGTATTACAATATACAAAGAAGTAAGTCTTGTGATTTATTATATCAGTTGATAATTATATAATATTCTGATATGAATATGAATATATTACTTGCTGTATGTTTGTAGTCTTTGGCAAAATATAGATCTAGTTCTACGGAAAATGCAATGAGTTTCGACAATGGTTTCATGAAAAAATTGCACATTGATGTGTTCTACATTGGATTTGAAATAATTTTGAAATCTCATTTCGATGAATATTACAGAGAGTATAATGATTGAATATGCAGCAATTGCCCAACACTCAGTTTTGAAACATGGATATAGATTCTGATACATTGAACTTACCCCATAAATGTTATTTTTCAAATTTTTTTATCAATATAATAATATTAATAGTACTGACCTGATATAGGTGAACAAATTTTTCTCTATTAAAAACAGGTTCAAAATAAAGTCAGAATATTCAAATCGATGATTGCTCTTTCGAAAATGCGAAGTTTCTTTTTATGGCGAACAATGATAATGGTTGGACAAGATTCCAGATCAGTACAGACAGTTATGAGCGTGTGTACGCAACTTTTATAGGCCAATTTATCGTATCTACTCATTAATGATCGCATTAACTTTCCGTAATCACCAATCAATTACATAAGAAGAGTAAACTCGAACAATTGAAAATAGATTAATTATACACTTCATTATAATTTCATGATTTCATTTGCTCAAAGTCAATAGTTAAATTTTGGTATATATATATTTGATATATAATTAGATGTAAATTTTTCCAGTTAGTTTTTGTTTCGATATTTTTCACGCTAATCGAATTATAATTAAGGTAGAATATAGCACTTTGAACACGAAATATTAATTACAGAAAATCCTTGAACTGTTGCCAGAGGCTGTCACACATTACCTGCTCAATTAAAATGTATAAAAGTATTTTATAATTGTTCTACTTTTGTCGATGATCAATAGTTTTTCAGATATCGCTAAAGTCATCTGTCTAATGGGTTCATATCATTTTGTGTTTCAGCTAAACTTATTTTCCGTCTGATGCAATCGATTCTACCGCAAAAATTTTTACTTATTCATAATAAGCACATTTTAGTTAAATCATTTCCTATTTGGACAATATGAGTACTGTTTATTTATTGTTTGTGTAATTTGTACTAAAAAACATCAAAGTTATATTATATAACTGATTAAACATTTCTATTTTTGTTGATAAATTGATTAATATTTTCCTGCATTTACAGTACTGAGGTTCATTAACGATTTCACTGCGAAATATTACATTGCTCTTATACAGAAGTGTTTCATTGATCTTTATTAATGTTGCTTATATTATTTGTTTCATATTCTAAAGTGTATTCCATTCTCGCACTATTCTATAATGACGGTAATAGTGTAACGCATAGCTGGTTTCTATAGCTGATGTCATTGTCCAGTGGATCTTGGCACGTGAAATTTCAGTGTTTACGAATAGAAAAGAGAATATTTATTATTCCTCAAAATGAGAGGGGATATCAGGCTAGGACCTAACAATATATATTGGTTGCGCTTGTTGATACTACATCTCTTATGAAAAAAATATGTATTTACATATTTCTGTAATAGATTCCAATTCAACCATAATCGATGCGCTTATAATATGGAAAGGCGTGTCAGTTCCTCTACTCTGGGGTAACTTTTGGGGCCCGCGTATACTCACTTTCCTTATATGCTACGTACATACATTTGAGTATAATGACATTTAGGAATAGATATGTATTAGTTTTGTTTATTACTATATGTCTTTGTATTACTAGTATACTAACTCACTGTTTATTGTGGATAAATATGAAAAATTGATTTGTTTGCGTCTTATATTGTTCATTCATAATATTAGTGTCATTAATTTGTATTTTGTTTGCTCATGAAAAGTTCAAAGGCGGTATTAAATGAATGACACTCAAACAATGTGATGTTCATTATTTTTGAAATATCTTTAATGATTGTAACATGCCATGTGCAATATCGCGTGGTACCAGCGTGATTGTTTACTTATCTCACTGACAATTATATAGTAATTGATATTGCAATTATTTATGACTTTTCTATGAGTATCAGTAGGCATGGATGTTGGGCTGATACAATATATCCCAATTGTGGATCAAATATCCACAATCAGTGATCTCTGGTATGTTGAAGAAGCTCCGTAAGAAATTGTCGCATATAAAAAAAAGCTTCACCTTTATTTCTGTAAAAATGTCCCCCGTTTCATGAAATCGAATTTCATAACATTCGCCAACTCCAATTGTTCAACCGTTTACTTAAAAATATTATCAAACAATTTATCTATAGTGAGTAAATGCATTTAATGTAAGAAAGATTATTGAATTTAGAAAAGTTTAAGGGGCCAAAAAGTACCGCTAACAGTACTATACATCGTCCTTCCATCCACTACCATTTCAAAAATGATTAATTTTTATCGACGGTGCCAATGATGACTTCGAGCTTCTGCTACCGCCGCTCGATTCAAGCGCCATTAGTGATACGACACACCCTTCATTCCAACTTTTATTGATGTAAATGCAATATTATAATATACTTTACGTCGATTCTCCTACACCTTTCATTTTAATTCTTGTATTGTACATTATGTCACGACACCCGCCATAATTTTTTAATGCAATGTAATAAATATATATCAATCAAAGCAAGTAATGCATTGGCTCGGCGCCTCAGATTTTTTGCTGGTTTCTTTACAATTTCAATTTTATTAATTACCATTGAAGTCAGTGTCATATATAAAAGTATATATATATATATACTTATATATATATCGCGGTATTTAATATTAATAAAGGATTATATCTATATAAAAATCAGAACCCGATTATCTTATGATAAAAGTTCTATGTTGGAATACCAAGAGTTTTGCGAACGAGTTTTTGTGCAATTTTTTCAAATTCCGGTCTATCTTCCCGCCACATTTTGGCTGCATCAACATTTGCTCCACTTTCATCATTAGGTTCAGCTAACATGCTAACAACACTTAACAAAATCTTCTCTACACTTTGAACTGGACTCCATCTCTCAGAGCTGCTTTCATAGCCCATTGGATCATCTCCTGGAGCGTGGAGAATACTAATGCATACTCTCCCATCAGCATATACTATAATGAAAATAATGATTAGATTATTCTATAAGTTTCGTAATAACTTTCTCAATTTTGAAAATATGATGTTACTATTTGGGTGGAACATTTCACATGTGAACTGCATTTTCGGTGGGCTTAATGGATAATCTGGCGGAAAAATAAGTTTCGCAGGAAAAACGCCGCCCTCAAAGCAAGTACCTTCTGGTCCACTGAAATATAACCAAACATTAAACACATAATTACATTATAAAACTACGTAATGAAAAGTAACAGAAGCAATGCAACAGAGTAATGATGTATGTTGAATTAATAAAAAATACTTACGTAATAAGAGCTTCCCACTCGAAAAAGTTTTCTTCATTAATCGGTCCTGCTACTATTCCTTCAGGTGGATTTAAGGTTAGCTCTGAAAGAGTAAAAAGAGTATCATTGACATCATCTTTATATGTATAAAAAATCCAGATGGTTGCTGATTTGTGTCGATTACAGGACTATCTCATGTATTTCAGTGAATATTTCTTACGTTTATATTCTGCCATAAGACGTCTCAATGCTGAACCTGCCATATTTATTAATTTTTGTAGCCTAGTTGATTAAAAACAACTTATTCATATCATGACAACTCGCTAAAGAATAACAAGTGCCCTAAATTTTTACATTGTCAGAAAAGGTCGCTTTACATTCAACGACGTGACGACAATGTGGAGGATTCATGTGAATAGCGGTACCGGGGTCGATAAAAAAATATATTCTCTCCGCTTATTGTCCGGCGCGAAATTCAAATTTTTTATTAAAATTAGAAAATTTTTGCATTAACACATGTTATAACATTTATTTATTATATATCAATGAATATATATTGTTCACGAGTACATGAATCATTTCTTAACATATAATTTAAGTTTTATTCCAGACCACATAAATAAACAACTATATACATATTGTCTTGAGAGAAAAATAACAAAACGCACAGTACTCAACTTTTCACCTTTGTATAATTTACATTTTTTTTGCATGAGGCTTATAGTATATTGCTGAAAACATAATGCTGGAGCTCAAAAATACCGAAATGATGAAATTACCTAAAAGCACGATATCTCCAGAATCCACCCATATGGTAAATACTCTTGCTGTATAATGAAACAAAGACCATATAGTATTTTTGTTGAGATCATTGCGATATTATATTGCGAAAGACTCTTACTCATATTTGTAAATGCGGAAAGCAGCCAAGTTAACAGGGACACAGACTCGGAATTTTTAGCTCGAATAATCGCAAGCAGCTGTACAATTTTACTTGATGCAGATATTGGAGTACACATTGGCTAAAACATATTTGTATATTTGGTTTTTATTGCTAATGCAAATATTCTTAATTCACACAACTTATATAGTATGGATACTTACAGCCAAAATGGTTAAGAATATTTTTGGCACAATTTCCATTATCAAACATATACTAACAATGCAATAACATGTAGCAACAAAAATGGTTAATGTGTTGATTCGATTGAGATACTTCAAGACCAGATATATAAGTATAAGTTCTTGGACTAGAATGACTGGATACTCCAAATAAGACAACAGAGCATAACCATTTGTATAGTTGTAACTAGTCATCACAGTATAACTAAAAATCATCTTGAATATTAGTCACTGTATTTTGTTCTATGATGATAGTTATGCAGGTGAATAATTTTAATGGATTTTGCACTTACCTTATTAGCTCTAGCATTAAACCCAGTATAGATATCCCTTTAACAGACTTCACAGCCAACAAATTTATTATTTGTGGAATCTTGAGAATAAAACATGCTAATATTGTTACAATGCTAAATGTATCAGCAATTGTTTGAATGTCCATATTTTGTAGTGCGAATAATGTACATATGTTAAACAGTTGATGGTATTTTGTTACACTGTACTATCAATGAATGACTGATCATTAATTATTCGGTTATGACGAAGAGACCTGAAACATATAAGCGAAATTATTAATACCGTCAACAGATATACATAATACAATGTCCATAAATCACTCACATATTCTTGTTTTATTTCATAAACGAGTGATAAGTATATTTTTAAGTGGAAAGATTCATTTGGATGACTATTAGATGTGACTGAGTACGAATCGATTTGTATAATTTTAATATTTCAATAAATATTAAATTCTGAATAACATTTTTTCTCATGTATGTCTTTGATCTACTGCTTCAATGCGAATTTTTTGCAAAACTTGGGAAGACTAGTAATAAAATGTAACATATCAATTTCGAAGAGTATTCACTCGATAGTAGTGTCACCTTACGTTGATATTTAAAGCTTAAACAAACATCAGCACAAATTATATGATGAAACACTTTGAATAAATCCGCTTCTCTTGCAGATAATGATAAAAATAATTTATGAAGAATTTAATGTTTCATCTCAAAAATGTATTTCATTGTCAACATCGCAGTACAAACGTTGTTAATAAACTACAGGCGTACGTATTTTAGGTTTAGATTATTTTTTTTTTCATCCACTTTATATCAATTGAATTATAATTGTAACATGTTCTCACATACTTGTGCTTTATTGTTCATTTCCACTTGCTTGTTTTATCATGTCGTCTTTGTTATTCTGTTCAGCCTTAAATTGTAGCTCAATATCTGTCTGGATGGAACTATATATGGATCTGTTTGGCAATTATAATTATTCCGAAAAAGCTATTTGTTGCAATTTATTGCATTATCACGGCTACCCAAAAATTCCAAACATATATCCTTCCAAATTAAATAATCAATTCATCCTATGCGTTAGCAAAAGGAAATCAACGATATACTTTTTTTTTCCTTTTCTCTCTGTTATACCAATTGAAATGAATATTTAAATTAATTTGTGTACAATTCATATTCTCTGTTCAATTTTTCTTCTTCTTCGTCTTGATTATTGGCTACATTTCATTTTTATTTATGAAAAAAAAAAAAACTAAATATAATTTTATTCGTGAAATTCTTCGCATTTGCAATTGAAAATGTAAAAAAGCAATTTTCTTTTCGTACTTTGCCGTTACATTATTTTTAGTTATACATAAAAACATCCATCAGCCAACATGGAAGATATTAAATGGTTATTTTATGCATTCGAATAGGATACAAATTCTTTCTTGGTTTTTCACTTCTACATCATAGAATATTACATTATTTTGTATATTACAGCGCAGTGTCACTTATTAGATAATTTTTGTTTCACATATAACGCATTTATCAGAAATTCATTACTACGTTTACTTGTGTATTATAAAAAATAATAATAATATATAAAATAAAAACTAAATATTCATATTTATGAACGCATCGTTCACACACCCAATACAAAAAATGACGGCACATCATAATCAATGGAACTGTTCCGGTGTTCTTAAACGTTAAAAATCACGTATATAATGATCGAACATGGTGATGATACACTCCAGACTAGGGTAAATATGAATGAGAATATTTCGAGATAACAAAATATTTTCTAATACATTTTTATAAGTGATGTAACAATAATTGGACTCGATATTCAGCCAAAAAAATTTTTAATCTATCGAAATGATTGTTTACAGAACGTATGATCAACATAAATGTTTTTTAATAAAATAATGTCTCCGGACTTTACTACTTTGTCATTCAAAACAAATATATAGGTGCACGCACAGTTGCCAAATACAATTTGACAGTAAAAAAATCCGTTCTTTTTTCAATCTATATAAAAAAAAAATACTGAAAATAATGAGTTTAAGTCAAGGCCCCGAACTAACGTAAATCTAAATCATAAAAGCGTAGATTATATTTAGATATCGGTTCGCAATATCAATTCTCTTTTACAAGAAATCGATTATAATACTCTGTAGTAAAATGAATTCCTCTACAAATAAAATATATATATATATATATAATGATTATCTATATATGATTTTTTTAAATGCGAAATAATAATATCAATTGAGACCCATATCCAATATATAAAATAATAACTTTAATCCAGTTCTACTACAGGAACAAAGTATCCACACGATAAGCTACTAATTTGAACTTGAGTTCGAGGCCCACTTTTAAATAGAAAATCTATGACTAGTATATTACTTTCTTAGTAACAATTAACAACATTACTTATAAAAATTTCTATTCAAATTCAGACATAATTCGGATCGAAATAATGTTATTAAAGCTCAATATTCAATACAATATAATTAATATATTTATTCGTCGACATGATACTGTTCAAAAATTATATAATCAATTAGAAAAATACAAACAATCAAATAAAAATTTTTGTTTTAAACTTTAAATTTGTGCTCGACTTCTATACAAGCATCACAGTCATCATATAAATTCATAAATTTGAATTTTTATCTGATACACGCGATGTGTGCGCAATTTATCATAACAGGAAGCTATTATTAATTTCATTCATAATTCCTTTTTATGGTTATTCTTAGAATTACTCAAGACACAAAACAGAAATAATTAAGTAAAGTTATTCAATCTTATGATTCACTTGCAGTTTCATTTTTTACGTGTTTTCAATAGATCCCGTATGTGCAATATTTAGTTGCCATAAATGGACTCATCAAAAATCATTTTGTTAATTGTTAAAAAAAGTGAATGTTACACTCTCATATCAGTATTACTTTCATTCATGGAAATCGCCTATATGTATTCTCCTTATATGTTGCAGAACGTCTACGAATAAACCATTTCAGTTTTATAATCCAATGAAAGAAAAAAAATTATTATGAATCACATCAATAAATATACAATGAACGTAGAATTGTACTTTTCAGCTCAACATTAGAAACTTTTCATATCATTTCAATTTACGTCATTAATTCAATACATAATTATAAATAAATTTATGTACAACTTTGGTATAGCGTGGAAATATAACAACAAAATCGGAAAAATAAAGCGCAAAATAATCCCGACCTTTGGAAGCCTATATTTAATTGATTGAAAACCAAACTGGTTTGAAGTATACATTATCAATAAGGAGAATGAGCCGTCGAGAATGGCACAATTATGTAGAAAATAATTACAGTGAAGTAATATAGCTTAGAACAAAAATGCAACATTAATACATTATTTTATCACAAACTCCTTCGTGTTATTTATTGAAAGGAAGAATAAAAGAAATCTTGTGCGTTCACGATGAACAAAATAGATGCTAATAATGAAAAAATGATTTGCACAAACAGCCGTTTGTTCGTAGAAATTTCATATCAAAATGTACAGCAAACTTTGATGATTGAAACTGAGAATATTCAAGATGAAAATGACACAAATATCTCCAATGATTATTGAAGCCCTGTTACTGTAAAATTATATATGAATGTAAGAGTTATGAGTTGACGCATTTTCCCATTATAAATTTTCTTAAGTATTAATGTGTGGTCTGTATCAATATTTGAGTCTCATCTACTGTACTTACATCTTATAATTATAATTAACGTCCGGAATCGATCATTTGACTCATATTCATAAATCACCCAAAATGTTTTCACATGATTGTTTTTTATAAAATAAAGAATTCTTTGTGAATTAAATTCATGAATGTGAATTAAATTAAATATTGTTTTGAAAATGACATTCTGAATATTTACCACTGCATGACGAAATTTATTTCTGAATTCATTCTCTTAGTGACATTGCTCTTGAATCCTTATACGATTCTATGATTCTCACGTAAGATTCGAATTATAAAAAAAATTTTTCGCACAATACATCAATTATTCTTTGTTATATTATATTGATTTATATATTACATGCCAAGACGTATAGTAAGAATGCCTATTTGTACCTCTCACGATAGGCCTTGTGGTGTGAAACAAATCTTTTCTAATTCACCAGTTGATGAGCTCACGGGCGATTCAGCACGATCATCTTGTTCTGCTAATTGTTCACTGTAATAATGTGGCGTACTCAAATAATCGATGAGTCGACGAGGAAGTGGAAGCGTGGGAATCAAATCCCGCCGCACCATTTTCAATATGATAAAACGACAGATGTGTTGAAGTGATTGAACTTGTTTGAATCTTGATACTGGATGAAGTAGTTGTACTCTCATTGGACCTAGCACTGGTCGACGATGAAGAAAAAATAAATACCTTCCACTTCTGGAGTGTTCCACTGCATTCTCGATAAAATCAACGATTGTATGAGATTTAAATTTTGTGCAGCTTCCAAAACTAAAATTACCTATGGCCGAAAAGAAAAACTCACTCAGTATATAAAATAAAGACGATGTACAAAATGGAACAAAAAACATGAAAAAA
>CAJUYH010000244.1:110106-129852 GCA_910591685.1 Galerucella tenella | reverse complement strand
CGGATAGTTTTTCATTTTATTTTTCTGTCTCTTCCCTTCGATGGATCGTCAAACATTGCGAGGGTCCAGGTTGTTGCCAGAGAGCTCTTAATGGATCCTAGTGTTTGCGTCTTCTCAAAAATCTCCTCTCACTCATTCTCCTTTTATGTCCTTTTCTTTCTTCTTTATTGAATCTATCGTATGTGGCATCGATTTGTATATGGGTTCGCAACCCTCAAAAACCAATTCTCCCAGACTATTGTTCCGAATTCGTTTGCATTATTGCTTTATGTATATATGTATACCACTCTACGTGTCTTTCTGTAAATTCAATAGAACTTGCGAATTCTACTTTACATATCGATTAACAATAATAATAATAATAATAATAATAATAATAATAATAATAATAACAGTAATAATAAACTAAAATAATTAAAAGTCATACTGCAAAATGTCACCATTAATATTTTTTTTCTGTTATCTTTGAATACATTTAAAGAGTTGAAATTCTCAATCAGATAAACATATTTATGGGACACGTTTTAAATGGTGGTATATATATTGAGAGATAACGAAAATAGCTTTTCCTGTGGAAAAATAAATTGCAAGATTCTGTTGGAGGCACGATGCAGTGATATATATGTATACGAGAAGTATTATCGAAACCCGATATATATATATATATATATATATAAATGTAACTTGGATTTTGGGCGCACTTAATTCACCAAATGACATTAATACAGTTGGCCTTGCTGTGCCGCCGGCTAGGGACAGAGTGCGAACTGTATATATAGTATAAGAGGGGTGTTTGAGATAGAGAGTGAGTGAGTCTGAGGGGGTCGAAACAACCCCACCACTAATATCTCCAGCGGACTGTGAAATTCCAACATGAAATGTTTCGCGGCATTCCCTGGACGTTGAACCACGTAATTGCATCGTTTGCTGCAAACTGCACTATTCCACCAGTTGTGTTCCACGCTGGTGTTATGTTCTCTTGCTTCTTCTTCGTCTAACCGCCCACTACTGCCTAGGTTGCTATCATTGTCAGAATATAATGTGCACTTGGTACAAGACAAAGCTACTATATGGGAAATGTAGCGAGCCAACTGTAAAACTTTTTTTTCTTTTTCCTCTACAAATACTTTTAGATAACTATGTCATGCGCTATGTGAAACGTAAAAAAATTTAATTTTCCTGATGGACGTGTATGTTGTTATTGTTGTTAATGTCTTTTTCTTCTCTCTTCCTATCATTCTTTATATATATATAGTTTTTTTTTGTTTTTGAGGATAAACCGTGGAGAAAGATATGACGAAAAATAGAAGTGACACGTACGTTGCGATATGAAATAAAACAAAACTGGAAGGATTTTATAACGATGGATGTGTGTGTTTTTGTTTGTGATTATTTTTTTTTTCAGTAAAGTCATTCTGTTTGTTTCATGAGCAATTTTTTTTCTCCTTCGACGTGCGTTGTGCACATTGTATCTTTCTTTATTTTTATTTCTCTTCCACTTCATTCTCTCTACCTTCCACACACACACACACACATATATATATATATATATATGTATAGTTACTAAATTTAGTAAACCATGTCGCGACGACCACTCACCTGGAATAATCCACTTTCCCAAGTGTATGTAAACTCCAGCATGTAAATTCCTCTTGGGAGCTTGGGACGCCCGCGTCTACACTAGCAATATGTTTCATCACCAGAAATAAACTTTGAAGTAGAAAAAAAAACAAAAATATTAAGTAAAACATCAATAATGAATAAATATAGATTCAGAAATAGAAATCTTTATTTATTTTTCATTGAATTACTCTAAACTAATATCTCTTACATTAATACCATGGGATAAAAAAATGAAAATGAAAATAAAAATAATGTAGTAAACTCAACGACGATGACTACAACTCCGACGAGGACGAGAACGTCGAGAGTTGGAATTAGAGATGAAATTAATGCGAGTGCTCTGGCTCTTGGGAAATAGCCTCGAGGAAGCGACCGAGAATAAATGTATCGTCTTTTTGCTTCCTCTAGCAAAAACGAAAAACAATTTTCTGCGTGTATCGCTACGGCCTAACAAACATAGGAGATTATATACTATATACAAGATGCATAAGAGATAGGATGCAAACGAAACAGAGAGAAGAGATCTATGATATATATATTATAGGGCGGTGCAATAACCTCTGTCGGTTATTTTGGTAGATCGTGTCACGGAATGCAACCACGCGGGAAGCAACTGTACCAACTATTATATGTATAAACTATATGCCGGGTAGCTATTTAACGAGTTTCATTTCATTTTGCTTTACGTTCATTCATTTTTTTTTTTTTTTTCATTTGTATGTTTACAACTATGTTATAGAAGAATGAGCCCGGCATGTTGTTATCCAGTGTTCCCGCGCCTAGAAAATTCGAATTACGCTCAAGCTCATGGCAGAGTTCATTTCATTCACGGGCATCACTGTGCAATTTATATTTAACAATTTGTGCATATTCAAACATAGAACATTTTTTTCATCCGGTGTATATATTCGGGATTCTGTTGAAAATATTATGATGTTTTATGTTTGAATATACGATCGCTGTATGGAAATACAGAATAAATATGATTTCAGTGAAATAAATATATAATATTTTAATATTACTCGCGACATTACCGGGGTTTAATTAATAACATTTACTTTTTCTCTGCATCAGTGTGAGGAAAAATGTAATTAGTAACAGAAATTATTTTATAAAAGGTATTAAAACGACAATGGAAGCAGGGAATAAAATCATTCCTTTTATTTTTCGCAATATTTCAAATTCTCTGATGTGTTATGAAATATTGGCTGAGATATGCCAATATTCATGCTCATAGTATTTCGTACAGTATCTCCGCAATATTCATTGATAGAGTGAGAGAGAAAAAGAGAGGGTGTGAAGGGGAAAGGGAGAGTGAAGTGAGAAGAGTATATGGTTGTAAATGGGTGAATTTAAAGGGTCGATAACAAGATTGCAATGAGGTCTATTGAATTCACACCTCTCTCTCTCTCTCTCTCTCGAGGTTACAGACACCCATCAGCAACATATAGAAATACGTATACTACATTGTGAGGTGTTCTCTGAGTCAGCTATATGTATACATATAGCGGTCACCCCTTGCTGTCCAATCTGAAATCCATTAGCCGAGGGCGCCAGTATCGATAACGAACCCGCCAATAATCAATTTTGATGCTGGATAATTATTAGCTTTAGTATAAGTCCAATGTTGAATTACAGTAAGAAGTTTCAAGTTGCTTTCAACTTTGTTGTATTGTTCAATTTCATAACCTCAGCCATATACATATTCATATTTAAGTACATATATACCTACACTTCATTACTTTCTCTCTGTATGTGTTTCACGCATAGCAATATATATCGCATTCATTCTTCATCATCGTAAGTTCTTCACGAGCATTCGCAAAAGTTACTCTTCAACATCGCGTCGTTCTTGAGGATTTTCACGTCTTGAAAGCAATCACTCATCCTACCCTCTTACTTTCTCATTGTATATGGCGACTAGGGATATATATATATATATATATATATATATATATATGTACAAACCGTTACAGAAAATTCTTGAAGAGTTAGTTCGAACGAAGATTGATAAGCTCAGTGAACACATTGGGTGATGTTTTTTCCCTTCTATAAGTATACAGAATAGCAGTGAAGGATGAAGGCAATAATGAAATAAATAAGAGTGAAATTAAATGACACTGATCAATCTCAATGAGAAATTCAATCATGTAAACATACGAGAAAAAATTAATTAATGAATAAATTATTTCCAATTTTCACATTCTATCTGTTGTTAAATTGAATATTTTTTGTTTTTTTTGTTAAATAAGATAAAATTTTTATACACGAATTGGCATTTGACATTCTTGATAAATAATTTCTCTCCTCACAAACGACCATTTGAAATTCTCATTGTATACAACATAGTCCCGGAGTGCTCTCCGAAATCAACGGTATTTCCATATTAATGCAATTGTGGAACGGACTATGTACGCACCACACGGGTTATAGATCCTTTGTCTCTGTATATGCCACTACATATACACACATATGTATATATGGTTATATGCATGAGTGTATAAATTCTATTACCCCCTTTATCACCGTCCAGATGAACGCAATTTCATCTCCAGTGTGATTGCTGGCCCTTGACCCTACGCGAATACAAACATTCCAACCTATCCCATACTCCAATTCTGTATATCTCCCTCCCACTAACCACCCTCTATTTTCCTACACCTGTTCATTTTACCATTGCATTGCCTAAAAATACACCAGCGCGCATGCCTGTGAGCAGTGGTAGTTAATGGAAACCATTTGTGAAAGAATTGACCTCTGGCGCATTTAATTTGCGGATACATTAATTTTCCAACCGGACGAAAATTCATTCGCGCGACATTAAATCATGCGACGATGGTGGAGTCTCACCACAGACAACTCGCCCTTTTCATCCATTTTCCTACTACTACTACTACTACCACTACCACTACCACTACTATTATTACTGCTACGGCTAGTGTTTCCACATATAGGTATCAGGTATATACTCGCTGTCTTCCTCTCTCTGACAGCCTATAATATAGATATCCAGCTGGGCGAGAGATGCACATCTCGATTATCGATCACTGAAAACCCATGAGATTATACTGTAGTGTATTTGTACCTGCGAGTCAAAATTAATGACATCATTATGAACGGAGGACAGTAGCGTTAATCTACTCCCTCATGTTAAGTCATTATATATGTATATAATGACACAAATATACATATATATACATATATATTTAATGAATACACACGTGTATTTATAATTAATGCTGCTCTATATCTGATGGCATCGTGGATAGCGATGCCGTCAACGGTGTTATCATTGCCACCCAGCAAACGTGCAAGTATGATAAGTTTTCACTTTTGCTCCATCTGCCTCATAAAATCTAAATGTAGAAACAAATTATCATAATACTACAGACATACATATACAAATATAAATGTATATAGCAGTGATAGAAGTCCTAATTTAAAATTCAAATAGTTCGGTATATTACTATAAGGAATAAACTTACGCAGTGAAATATAGAATGATTTAATTATAATAATTAATACGGATGGTTATTTAGTTTATTTAAGAATGAATATAATCACCTAATGGATAATAAATATATATATATATGTGTGTGTGTGTACGTGTGAATATATGTATATTGAAGAAATCAATTATATTAATTAAAGACAAGATCCATTATTAATGGCTGTAAAGTGCAAATAATTTTCCTGGGGACGAATTAAATGAATGAAACTTGATGAGTTAGTTAAAACTAGTGAAGGTACACTTTAATTACTTCTTGTCACCGATATCTATCTCCGTCTACATCCATTTCTCTTTCTCCTATGTTACTAACTGTCTACTTATTTTTGTTTTCATTTCATTTCGCCTCTTATCATATTCGCGCTCAGATCTATTTTCAATACTTATTTATATAAAGAGCACATTGGTGCACAGTAATAAGTTTCTCAACAAGAATCGATTTTCAACTATAAATTCATTAAAGTTGTTTAACAAGCCCGACCAATATACATGACACATCTGTCCAAAGTCTCTACGAAAGTGCTTGATTCCACCTCCTCTCTGTTTATATCTACTTCATATAAATAACATGTATATATATATATATCAAAGTTTGTTTCGACGTGACTGACAGATTGATACTCAGTCTCACATTATTGTTTAAAACTTTGATGATATACGCATACTACATATATATACGAAAACAAAATTGACGTTGATTAAAGAGTAACGTAAAGGTAAATGACATAATAATTTATTTTTATTTTTTCTCTTCCCTTAGGTGTATGTGGGTGGCTGTGAAATCTCTTTTTTTTTCCTTTTCACATTGTTGAGTGTATGGGCTGATGTATCTCAATGTCAAAAGAGCGGATAATGAAAAAAGAAATTAGTCACTGAATATAAATTACTCGTAATCAGGTGATGATGTATACAAAGGGTATAGTAGAGAAGAGAGACGTTCGATCAGTGGAGAAACATTGGAGCCAGTCAATCATGGCAATTTGCATATCGCTTCCCTATTTCCATTCTCTATCTCCACTTTCATCCTCTATACTACTGCAGTATTCACTGATCCAACAACGCGTACTCGCCCTCACTTTATCTCTCGCTAACTCCCTCGATGTGTTCTTGTCTTTTATCCAGGTCCGTTGCATCCACTGCCTTTGGCAAAATCACGCCTGATTGGAGTTTCAATCCGAATTCGTGAATAGAACTTGATTTGACTCTCGCATGTGTATATATATACACATGGTTTGTGTGATGCTTTCTCATTCACTCCAATGTATCGAACACACACCCTCTCTCAGTTATACGATGATGGCGTTGGCATAGTTGAATTATCCATGTATAAAATTATAGGAAGGATCTCTCAATGCTTCATCGAGTGGCATATGAAAAGGGTGTACGAGAGAGGGAAAAGCACAAAAAGAAAAATTGCAAATGCTCCCGGGCAACAAACTTGTCCATTCCCATTCACATTGTTATTTTTTTTTTTTTTCTCTTTTTCCATCCCGTTCTCAAGTGTGCATAAATAAAAAAGTATTTAATGGAATTTCCCGACTGTATGAATATCGCAATGAATGATTGAATAAATATACTGGTGTAAAATAATGTATATATGAATGTGTTTTTCATTGATTTAAAAATAAAATAAAAATAATGAAAATCACAACGGTGGTTTTAGATTAATAAATGAAATTGCAATTTTGCTATGAAATAGTGGGGGAATACAAAAAATTCGTGGGTTGTACATTGGTTTGTACTGCGTCTTCAAGTTGTTTAAAGTTGTTGGTAAATTGAAATGAAATCTGTTTGTGATTTTTTGTTTCCATTTTTTTTCCTCCCCTGTTTTATATAGCTATAAGGTCAACCACGAGAAAGTTGATATCCTGACTTCATTTCGATTCATTGTCATGTTTATAGCCACGTCGGGATAAACAATGAACACGCCTGTCGATACATATAAATAAAAAAGACGTGTGTGTGTGTGTATACATATGGAATGGTGGATGTGGGATCGACGTCGATTGTGCAATTAAATAGGATTTTCTGTGCCCAATACTGGCTTTGCATTCGTACTCCTATTGGTCATCTCTGTTCCACGCCATCCCTTTACTGTGTACCTAACCAATTCTCAATCAGTTTATTCGACCATTTTAATGATCATTAGCGATGTTGAATAAATAGCGTGAAAAATTTATTTGGTTATCACAAATATCAAATACTCTACCATGTGAATTGAATTCATATGATATCCATCAAATTTATTATTCGTTGGTTATTCATAAAGAAAGAAAAAAAAATGAGAATATGTATGGACGTGTGCTGGCACCATTTGCCGACGTTATTTTTTTCGCCGTCTTGAAACACCCTTTCCCTAATATTCTATTTTTTCCTCATATTCTTTTTTTTTTCTGCCGCCGCCGATGGTGGTAATGCCAACAGCCTGATAAAAAAAACCGGCGCACGTGATTGGGCACAGTGCCAAAAGCTCCTTTCGTTGCGGCTCAATCTCTCGTGTCCACAAATTTGCTGCCCAATTTCACCATAGGAAATAACATCCATCATATTCAGCTTAAATGATAAATGGACGCATAATACTGGAATTCTTTTTGTATTATTAATTTTTTCTTTCGCTTGTTGCAGAGGTCGAGGAGCGATCGAGTGGGAAAGCGCGTGGCGGCAAACTAGCCCGTCGCGCACGCTCCTTTAAGGAGGACTTTCTCGAAAAACTCTCACAGATGCGTTCTCCCGGGGTAAACACTGGAAGTGGGATTGGAGGTGGTGGCGTTGCAGTAACAACACGCGCTGCCTCACCATCATCGCCAAGAACGCCACGTGATAAAACATCATGTATTGCTGATAGCACTGAAAAAAATCCCCTGCGTGATCTTCATATTCATGTGCGACAGGTTCAACTTGCATTGTTGCACTTTCGTGATGTTGTATCGAAGAAAAAATTGGAAATGCTGCCGGGCAATGGCACCATTGTACTTGACACTGTTACCACTATTCACACTGTCCTTAAGTCATATCTTCTCTATGAGAATAGGTAATTGATATTTATCTTTTTTTTTTTATATCTGCCAATAATATAGTATCTCGCTTATTCTTTGTTTGTTGTATAGCAAATCTCACTAATTTTTTTACTTTGTTAGTTCGACCTTGGGTTCAGCAACAAATCAAGTTTATCAAGCTCTCGCGCAACTTTTGAAACTTTGTGACGACGTGCTGCTGCATGGCGACCAATCTGCACCGTGTCCAGCGTTAGATACTGAGAACGTAACCCATGTAATAGGATTAGTTGAGGATGCAGTGAAGAATCTTGTTGCTTTGGCACATGAGAAAATAGCAAATCGACAAAAACCACCACCCATCACACCAAACAATAGGTAAAGAAAGAACAAACATTCATACCTATATTTTACACTGTGTATTCATTAATATTATTTATCTTTTCATTGATTTTTCTTGTAAATTTATATAGAACATCAGGTTATGGAACTGAAATAACCGCACAACGGAATTCTCTGCCAGACATTCCATTAACACCAAGGGAGAGACAAATTCTCGAGCAAACTGCGGCATCCACCACTTTAGTTCGCAGTTCTCATAGCTCAGAGTCAATCCTTAGGGATTCAAGTCCACCACCAAAGCCACCACTTCCAGACAGGTATATATAATGAAGGGGGAAACTGTACGATTGCACTGAATATAAAAAATTTCCGTCTTTAAATTAACAAAATACACACGGAATAAATAATGAGTAAATTCAGAGAGACTGAAAAAAAATTGATGAGAAATGTAAAGAAAAAAAAATAGATAATTGTATGAATGAGATTTAACTATTGGAAACTTTCCCAGGACAAACATAAGTTTATCAGAGGAGAACAGTTCATCAGGAACTCCACCTCCCTTGCCACCAAAACGACGAACCCGTGCGCAACAATTGTTAGACGAGTCTGACGGTCTCTTGGCATCGAGTTTGGATCGGTGCTCATTGAGAAGTCGATCTCCAGAGGATTCATCGTCGTTACTCAGCGCATCAGCAGGCAGTTTGGATTCAGCTTTAAATCACTCCAGGGATGAGGACGAAATACGTGCAATTATGGGACCAAACGATGAGTCTTTGAATGATAGCATGGACCTCAGTCTAATGGCAACGATCCACGGTAAAGAAAATATGTATATACTCGATTGTATGAAAAACCTATAAAACTCACATCAATATTTTATTCTGTTATTTTTATTTTCTTCTTTTCAATAGACTCATTTTGCAAGTATGGTATTTGTAATTTGCAAATCCGCGCGGTTATTATGGAGGTGATAATTGAAGTAACAAGCCTCTGTACATCCTTCGCATTTATCACAACGTCTTTTTCACTTGAAATGAGAAAAAAAATTATGAAAGAAAAATTTATGTGTTGGTGTTGATGTACCATTTCAAGAACATAAAATCTGTGTCTTGTGCATTGAATATGTAATTGCGGCATAAAAAACATTTAAATATGCGTATAAATGTGAGAGGGTGTGTGACAGAGAGAGAGAGGGAGAGGGGAAGAGTGAGACAGCGGGTGAGAAAGTGTGAATGCGATGCCACGCGGGTTTAGCGATTAGTCACCAATACATGCTGAACCAGAGGTTGTCGCGCGACCAACTAAACCATAGCCAGTCAGTCGGGTTTTGTACTTCGTTGAAAGTGAAACTGCACCCACGGCTATTTATCGCGATAGACATTGAAAAAAGTCGTTTTCTTTTTTTTTTCTTTCATGCCCCACAACAGTGCAGTATTATTTTACTTTTTGCTTATTTTTCCGGGATAATTATGGAGCGAAAACATTATTTAACAAATGATTGCAAAAAATTCGATGATATATTCGCGGAATTGCGAAATATTTGTTTGGGTATGAGATTTCGTATTTTTCTACGTTTTTCTTGTTTATGTAGTGGCTCATTAATTCTTTTCCCGCTACTTTTTTTTACTTTGTACTGCACTTAGGTGTACTAATAATAACATGTAAATTATTACTGTAAAATAAAAAGATTTATTATGTACAGAAGAAAGAAAATAAATAAATAAACTAATGTGAATGTTTGTATTTTTAAAAATTAGGTTTGCAAGTGAATGGAACAAATAATTGCCCTGGTTGGGAAGGATCGGAGTCAAGTATTCCCAGTACAATGTTGCTGGGTCAACATACACCACAAGAAATATTAAGTCCATACACTGGTGAGTGTTTGTCACTTTAAAAAAGTATTAGCTTTCGCAGCGCAACATCCGGTTGCAATAAATCTCTGTCAAGCTGCGCGTCGCGTTGATATTCAGTCGTGCAGAAATAAATGAAAAAAAAAAGATGTGAGGAAAAAATGAAAACTGTTCCTAAATTTACGAGTGAACCTTCAAATAGCATTTTGAGGTCGTGGAAGTGGGCGCCCATGATGTGACCTCGCCTATAGCATTTGTACAATATTCTATACGCCTCCACACAATTGAGCGTGGATCACAATAGTAGTGTGAAACCCATTTAATTCTGCTAAAATAATTTGAATATTTTTTTATCTCTTCTATTTTTCAAGAGACGAATTAATCAAATAAATATAAAAATGTTACGATTCAATAATTGCTCGTGTAGCGTAAAAAAAAATCCTCGCCTACATGACGAGAACTTGTTTGCGACCATTTTCATCGCAATGAGTCATTTGATGATGACGATAATGTGCATCGTACTTTTTTAGGTATCGAGGGTAAAATGGAGAGACTGTCGACGCAAACGCACGAATCCGGTTTTGTGTCAATGCACTCACAACGCAGCTCATCACAAAGTTATACCACCGCATCCAGTCTAACATCCAAAAGATTGTCACAGCAAAGCAGTGTTAGCTATAATTCACAGACATTTAGCGCGCAGCAACAGCAACAATCATTCTCGCAACAAAAAATCTTGATGGAGAATGACAATTCAATTGCTACAACGCTACAAACAACCTCAAGTACAAAAAGTACCATTACTAAAACCAGTATAAGTGGCAATGGGGATCCAAAACTGCTAGAAAAATTGGTAAATGTGTGTGTTGCGTGTAAATTTTGTTTTTTATATACCTAACAAATTTCATTGCATGAACTTTAAATTATATTTTTTATGATTGTACGATTGCTCGTGAGTTGATAATTATTTATTTATATATGTATATATGTATTTGTGTTATTTTCTTTTCAGGAAATCGATCCGACATTATTGGAACCGAATGGAATACCACCGGCATTACCGGAGAAGAGATCGAAAAGAAGAAAAGAACGTCAACCATCGCAATACGACAATGTCCCAGAAAATGAACATTTGTCAACATGCAGTTTACACACAAGTATTTCGAGCGACAGCCCAGACGCGAGTAAACCACCGCCGTTGCCCCTTAAAAAACGCCACAGTAAGTGATGACAGTATGATCTGATAAGAGTATATTGACAGTGTTTGTATAAGAAATATATATACGCGTTGGAACTTTATGATCGTTACTCAACTGCTGCAAATTATTCATTGAAGTCAAAAAAAAAAAAATGAGGAAAAAAAAAGTAATGGCTCTACAGATAACTGACGTCGCACGCAGATGATTTGAATACTCGATTTCGCGCTAAAAATATGAAACTTAATGCCAATCAGTATGTGGTGATGTGTACATGGTCGAGTATACTCGTCTGCGGCATCGTCAAATTTTCTAAATATTAAAAATTTAATTTAAACAATGTTAATTGTGTTAGGTTTTATAAACTGACGTATATATTTTGTATCCCCCAGTGTTCCAATCAGTGGCATATTCCGGTAAGTGGGATCACGCCCACGTGTTTAATAACTTGAAAACCATCCTATAGCAAAGCATCCTCACGCTAAATATAAAAAAAATAATATTAATAAAAAATATGCAAAAAAAATTCATAGTCCATGTATTCAAACGTGGTAGACACAAGGGCGCGAGTGACACTTCGGCTTTATATTGCGGCATGACTCCATACTGCCCGTTTGATTCTTTAATTTTTTTTTTTTTTGGTTTTTATATGTTTTTGTTACCTCTCCATAATACCAAAATAATATAGCATTTGCGCTTGGATTTTATTATTTAATTTTAATACTATTTAGCTGTTGCCGTTCATAATTTACATTTTTTTTTTTTTGCGATTTTGTAACTGACATCACTCATACATGCAAATTTTTCACGCGGGTAAATAAATATTATAAATTAATGTTGTAAGTTCTATACCCATTGCGTTATGAGGAAAAATATTATTTTAGCTCACATATTGCTGCATGATCATTCACAGTTGTCATATTAGCGTGTAGTGGCTCGGCGTATGGCACTCTCAATCTCATTCCACTCGATGAATTATTTTATATTCTTACGTTAACGATAACGAGGTGAGAGCACACTAGCGCAGGTAAAAATTCCGACATCTACACAGTCGTGTATGAAATGATAAAGTGTACGTAACGTTAGTATTCTTTATGCAGCATCAATATAAATTTAATATAATGCGAGAGTATCTCATGGAAATTTTACGCAATTAAAAAATACAGTTCTATCTGTTTACAAATATAATCGCAATTTTTTTTTGTCATTTCAATTGGATATTTATGTCGCAGTCGGTAATTGTAAGTAACATAAAAACATTTGTCCTCGATCCACTGTGTGTGTGTGTGTGCGTGGGTTTTTTATATTAATGTTTGAAAATTAAATTGAACTCTTGTCCACTTGGTAAACGCAACAAGATGCTGATAATGAAACAGTTGAGTCCCGTCAGTTATAGTGTGCAAATTCGACATATTAAAATCATGAGATTCATACGTGTACATGTGAAACACACTGGGCATTTATCGTTGGCTCAATGACGACACCTATTATTAACTGAATGATAAGCGTCGCGCGTTTACGTAATTATTGAAACGCGCGGGCAAATCAAGAGTTTAATAGCTGGTTCATCAACAAGACACAATTAAACCATGTTGTTTGTGAGATTTCATGCACACATCAGTGAGTGTGCTTGAAGCATTTTGTTGATTGTTCTGTTGGCATAATTATCCATTTTTTGTAGGATATACACAAAGTTTACGATAAAATAATACAAATTGTACAATTCTACACAAAAGTCATCCGCACACATATGCATTACAAAGCCCCCAATAAAATTAATTTGCACAAAATAAAATCTGCAAGACATTAGTAATAATAATACTACTACATTGCACAAAACTTTGGGACAATTCTAGTAATGGCGTATATGGAAATGTTTGGAAACTGCTCGCACAGCACTAACGACTTCATTTCTGGATTGGGCACACGACACTCGGTCGCTGCATACAATTCTATGCAGGCAGAATGGCAACAGCATGAAATGGCACTTACTACAACTCAATCATGTTCCTCAATGGTGCATACAATGACTAGCTTACACGATGGCACAAGGTGAGTGGGATCATTTTTTTTTGTATTGCCAAAAAAAAACTGAATAAAACTTTTTTTGTGTCTAATATTTCCCCTGTTTTCATTATTGTCACAGTATATCGATTAGCATGAGTCCAACATTGAAGGACATGACAAATAACTCTAGTCTACCGCCGGCATTGCCACCAAAGAGATCACGATCAATCAAATCCAATATGACACCCCCACCAATTTCACCGAAACCAACAGTTAGTATTCATAGCATTCACACAACACCGGATCCTGTTATAACATCGACGCCGGTGAAAGAAATAAAGGTGGAACCAGTCATTATTTCGGAGAAGAAAGATAATATATCGCCCGTAAATATTACATTTAATAATAATAATAACAACAATAACAATATAACATTGGATGTATCACGATCGTCATCGAGGCCAGCAAGCAATGCTCTTTCAACAATGTCAATCGATGATAATACATTGGAATTACGTGATATCGATCAAGACGATGGTTTACTCGATGAATTGGATATCAGTAAATATCTAGTGTTGAAAAAACAGGAAGAGGACGGCCCCGATATTCGTGGTGGACATCCAGATGCCCTATTGGTTCACGCGACCAAAGCCAATAAACATGGTAATTTTTTTTTTTTTTTGCTATTTTTTATACCTGGACTTTCATTTTATTTTTTCTCTTATGCATTCGATATTTTTTACATTAAAAAAAAACTCGTTCATGAATATTTTTAATTTATGAATAATTTGTCTGGTTCAATTTCATGCTGCAATAGACGAGAAAGAATCAGGTGGGTAAAATTGTTGCATTATGCCGAACCCGTATTGGGTTAAAAAAAAAATTACGTTTGAATAAGGAGAACGAAAACATAAAACACAAGCGTAAATTGATTTTTTCATGCAATTTCTTTTTACAGATTTCCTGTATCAGGAAGCATTCTTGACGACATATAGGACGTTCATGTCGCCGTTAGAATTAATTCAAAAATTGCACAGACGTCATCAAAGATTTTCGTGCTCGGTGGACGTGGTGAAACAGCGGGCAGCGCGCGAAGCTTTTTCATTGCTTGTTCGCGTTGTTAGTGATTTAACGTGAGTAATAATTACCAATACAAAAAAATTATAAATTTGCCAGTGAAAAATACTTGTCATAATATAATATCTTTATGTGTAGTACATCGGATTTGGATGATGTGTTACTTCAAACATTAATGGAATTTGTACAGCAATTGGTATGCAGTGGTGATTTAACAATGGCCAAAGCATTGCGAGTTAAAATATTAGAAAAACACGCGATGAAACAATTGCAAACGACACAACCAATTTTATCATCACTCAGCGTTTCAACAAAACAAGCATCATTGCTTGATTTTAAGAGTGAACAAATTGCTGAGCAAATGACATTATTGGACGCAGAATTATTTATGAAAATTGAAATACCCGAAGTATTGGTTTGGGCACAAGAACAAAATGAAGAGAGAAGTCCAAATTTAACCCGATTCACTGAACATTTTAATAAAATGTCGTATTGGGCACGGTCGCGAATTCTGGAACATCGGATGGAGAATGAGGCGAAAGATAGAGAAAAATACGTAGTGAAGTTTATTAAAATAATGAAACACTTGAGAAAAATAAATAATTTCAATAGCTATCTCGCATTACTTTCGGCATTGGACAGTGCGCCAATAAGAAGACTCGAGTGGCAAAAACATATTACTGAAGGGTTGAAGGAATATTGTGCATTGATTGACAGTTCGAGTAGTTTCAGGGCGTACAGACAGGCGCTGGCAGAAACGCAACCGCCTTGTATACCATATATGTGAGTTTTTTATTGTATCAATATAGTTATTTCATTTTACGTTTAATATAATTATACATATTCTAATGTCATATGTACAATTTTTCAGAGGTCTCGTACTTCAAGATTTGACATTTGTGCATATAGGTAACAGCGATTTGTTGCCAGATGGTACGATAAATTTTTCGAAACGTTGGCAACAATTCAATATCGTTGAGAATATGAAAAGATTCAAAAAAGGGTGAGCAATAATTTTATTCATATATATCAATAAATTCTAAACGTAAAATAAATGCAAAGATGAAAATTATATTATTATTATTTTTTTAATCCAGTACATATTCATTCAAGAAACACGAACGTATAATTACATTCTTCAACAACTTCAGTGACTTTCTCTGTGAGGAAGCAATGTGGCAAATATCTGAGAGTATCAAACCACGTGGTGGTAAAAAAGCACAAGCGCAGAATTAGAGTATATCAAATCCTTTCACTGCATGCGTAACTCAACAATAAAACGGCAAAGAAGTCAAATAAATACAGTACATAATTAATTGGAATATATATTCAAGATATTTTACAGCAAAAAATTTTTTGTGAAAGCAGTGAAAGGACTAAAGTACCATCGAGATTTAATTTAAATAATATTAATTTATATTTAATTTATAAGTGAGATATAAATGTGTGAGCCTCCGTGAGGTTAACCATTCAAGTCGACTATTACAATGAAGAAAATATTTTCATTATTCGTAATAATGAAAAAAAAAAAAAAATACAATGTCCGTGAACGAAAAATTAATGCCAAATTGCGAAATACTAATTAAAAACACAACAAGAGAAATAGAAAATAAAGAAACGTGAAATAATTGAAATTATTATAGAGAGGAAAATTCTCAATTAGTTTCAGAGAGAATTCGCAAGTAGGGCGTTAGCGTCATAGCATGTCTGATGCATAGTCCAGCGAAGAAAAAGGATTTTAAATCTCATTGCATCAATTAATACTTGTCGATGTGAATATTTTATTATTTATTAGTGCTCTCGCAGTGAAAAATTTGTATAAATGCACTAGGCTAATTTTCAACAATTTTTCCGTTGTCCCATTCAATTAATATATATATATATATATATATCGGTTGAAAAAAAAGGAGAAGAAACGGAAATGTGTAGATATAAATGATCAATTTCTATTTAGTTTCTTGTAGTTAGAAAACATTTTAATGGTCAACGGGTAGGTTGTTGATTACGCAAGGAAGAACACCAATTACATTGATTGACGTCGAGTCATTGCAAATCTCACCGCGAGTTAACGATCTTTTAAATTATGAATATAAAAAAAATCGTATAACGAAGACGTGGAACACATGGCCGCGAAAAAAAACCAACTGTTACATATACTATTGTATATGATTAGAGGATGGATGACCCTTTTGTTGGTGAAAAAAAAAACTTGTTACCTAGTTTAATATTCAAGCTTTTAGCGTTGATCCGTGGAGTCCTTTACTCTCATTTGCTCGCGTTAAACTAATTAAATTAAACAAAAAAAATTGCTTCGTATGTATGTGTGAATGTTCAATATGTTTGTCGTGAAATAGAAAACAAAAGGAAAGCTAAAACCAATATTATTCTTTCACAATACATTCCAACAGTTGAAAGAAAAAGTAATTGATTGACAATCGGGTGTGTTGTATATATACAAATACGTTAGTCATTTTTATTTTATTTTTAATGCGCTTATTGAGTATCCCAAGATAATTTATAAAATTTACCGCATTTTCATTTGTTTTTTTACGTCTAATCTCAGTTCTATTTCACCCGGTGACCATATGCATGAATGTGTCGCGTATATATGTTAAACAATCTATATCTATATATATATAAAAGGTCGGCCTGAATAACGCTCAGAGTTCCATTTTTCTACTTTGTCAGTATTCACATTGTAATTTTGAAGTTGTAATATATTTAGGTGGCGCGTCGTATTTTTGAACGTTATTTCCTCGACGACTATAAACTAATTAAATTATGTTTGGTACAAGCTACAAGATGGCGCTATTATTTTATTATTCGCCACAAATGCACTCTGATCGTTATACGGGTCAACCCTCATATACGTATATATATATATATATATATATATATATATATTTGTATGTGTTTGAATGCGATAGTATGTGCGATGTGAGGCCTAAGCGATCATCATCTGCAAAACCCCACAATAGTAGAAAAAAAAAGTTCATTATTCAATGATAATTTCATCAGTATTAATGAAAAAGGTGAATATTATCAAAATGGACTTGAAAGAAGAGATTAAAGTAACGAAATGATCGGCATCGCGATTTTAAAGCAATTCAATACAAAAGCAGATTAAAATAAAATAAACTCGCTTCAAATAATAAACATAGAGTTAACACAAATACTAGTAACATTGCCTTGCGAGTTTTTTTAATATCCGTTTAAAAGAAACTGAATGGTAAGCAAAAAAAAATGAATATCTTAATAGATAAATGAATAATAATAAACACCAATTCTTTAGCAAAATAATTAGCAATCCGTCAATAGTTGATTGAAAACACCAGCAATAGATAACTTTGAGAGAATTTTTACGACTTCAATAATGATAATTGATATAGAAATATTATTCAATTAAATAAACAATAATGTATTTGTCAGATCCGAAAAAACGCATCCACATACACACAACGGCATTTGATCGTGTGCGATTATCTAAAGTCCATGGCTTAAATAAGTTAGATGATTTCACAAATAACAGCAATATATATAAAATAACTCATTTTTTTGGTAATAATGTTTCAAACGAGTCCGTGCATTGGAAAATGATTAATGCAATTTGCAATTTTCACTGTATGCAATCTCATTTTTTGAGTCTTTTTGAATGGCGAGGTGGCAGTTACAAGCAATGTGCAACGGTGAAACAAGCAGTAAAAAAAAAATAAATAAGAGAAATTTTCCTTGGTTTTTATGTAGTCTATATATATATATATTTCAGGAGTTTTATGAATGTTGTAAATAATTCAATTGTATCATTCGTTTCTTATACTATAAAAAATATAGAATTACCCTACCAATAATTGACAAGATATCAGTAAAAAAAACAAATAATAAGAATACAAAATGAAATTATCATCATATATATAAATGTAATAGACAGTTGTGAATTTAATTTTTCACACGACATCGAGGCCATAATTTCTAAGTTTACGCACTCATTGTGATGCCATACTACGTTTTTACAATATATAGAGATGTGTATTAAAAAATCATTTATATCACTTTTATTTAATTAAAAATTAAGCAAACAGATAAACAATGTAATTAAGTTTTATCATTATTCTCTTTTTTTTTATCACCGCAACGCACACACACACACACACGCACACAAACATATTTACAGACACTATTTATATTCACATGCATTCAAAATGTTATATAATCATGTTTATACAATTAATTAATTGCTCGTACATGAAAATCATGCTATATCAATTTCAAAATCATTTTCTTCTGTCTATGAATTATATGTTTGGTAAAGTTTCACAACTGCAATAATTTTGAGATGATTCTCTATGTCACATATCTATAAATATTGTAAACGTTTCGAGACATTGATTATTATTATCAACACGTGCACATTTTCATTTGATCCGAAAATTGTTTTGCCAAGTTCCGCCCATAAAGTAATCAATCGTAGTGTAAACACCGCGACTATACGTACATATATATATATATATATATATATATTATATATTATATATAGACTGTCAGCTTTTTCCCCGAAATATTAATAATTATTAAAACATACTTAATGTGTGTATGTGAGCAATTGATATTAGAATATTATTATTATTTAAGAGATAATAATACCAAAAAAAAAAGAGAGTGAGATCAAAACCAGTGAATGCGCAACGAAAAAACTAAAAAATACAAAATTTAGACTCAAATTTTATTGACTATATATAGGTAGACAAAAATTGTAAATTCGTTAATTAAGCTGGTGGAATTGTAACCGCTTTCTGATACAATTGAAATTACAATAATGTATGTTAGATATTAATCTAACGCAATACGTTTGATGTTTTTTATATCTTTCGCTGAATGTCAACAGCTTAAATATAATAAAAGGAAAAATTTCTATTGGTATATATTGAAAAAGAATTATGAACAGATTGTAAGAAAAATAAGACAATGGGGGATGCAAATTTCATTTAATTGTGAGGATTTGTGGCGAGAGAGTCCATTTTTCTAAGTTTTGACCACATTTAAATCATATATATTTGTAAATATTATATACGTATCGCTGCTAAAATAGCTAACATGCAAAAAAGAAACATGCATCATATGCAAATTACCAATTTGGAAATGAAACAAATTTA